>VDFB02258391.1:38909-153060 GCA_007258455.2 Sequoia sempervirens
ACATTTGCTACCTTGAGTGGTTCCGAATAGAGTTGCTTATTTGGAAATAATACAAAAATTAGCAAGGTCTGATACTTAACATCTCAAGAGTCATAATAAAAAATCACTCATGCCTAGCACTCTTTGTTTTGGAGATTTCATAGTATGTGCCATTAAAGGATATGAACAAATTGATGCTAAATTAGCTCATTATAACCTTCCTTCTAGGTATGAAAGAAAGAAATTTGATGTAGAGGGATTTATTCATCAAGAAAGATTAACTCAGGATTTGTTAGGGTATGAGCATTGCTTTGCACTTGATGATGTGATCAGGAACTAAGATGAAGCTTCCACTGGTGAGAGAATGGCTTCATATAATAAAATTGTGCTTGTAGAGGAATGGAAGAGAAAGAATGTCCCATCATATAGAGAAGCATTTGTTGATGTACAAGATCCCTTAGCTAGGATTGAGCAGCTTATTGCTCATATGAATGAAATAGTAAAAGATGTGCCATCATATGTCTGTGATACATCTCATACAAGTTACACAGGAATACAGGCTGAGGATGTGGAACCTTTGGATCACATACCCTCACAACCCGCCCTTGATGTATGTTTCTCCATTGACAATAGTGAAGGAGAAGAAAGTGATGAAGAGAGTGATGGAGAGGAGCAACCAGTGGAATAGATAAACGCCCCTGTGATTACACAATACGAGCCCCCTCAAGAACTTGTAAAATTTGAAACATTAGTGAGTTATCTGATTACATTAGGGTCAAGCCTGGTCATGAATTCATTTTTGATAATGATTTTGTTAAAAATCCCGAGTTCAAATCATTTGTCTATGAGTATAAGGGGAAGAAAATAAGATAAAAGGAACAAGATATTACTCTTGAAAAGGAAGCTGATGCCTTAGAAGAATTGAAAAAGGAAGTTGACAGGGAAATGCAATCCATCACTCCTAAAAGAGGTAGAGAATTACTTCAAGAGGCTGGGGTATTACTTCTACCGGGATGGGACGTGAGCTCAACAATTATGTTTGACAGTTTCATAAAAAGAGGGGATACAACAATGAACCTATCAGAGGAAGCTAGTGATAAGATATATTCAAGGTCTAGATACAATCCAGATGAGGATACCTTGCTTATTTGGTCACTATACCCTCATGAGAAGAGGCTGAAAGTGATTGAAAATTCTAATCAAGTATTTGGATGCCTTTTGGTAAAAAAAGTTGGGGACACTAATCCTTTAGAAACTGCAGAACTAAATTTCAAAGTTCACAAGAGCACAATTTGAAAAGTTGGTCAAAGAAAATGAAATTTTGAAAATGTAGTTATCACATCAAATGGAGAAGTCATCTTCCTCTTCTACTGCAGAATTGTACACCCCATGGCTCAAAAAGGATAAGAGAGTGTTAGATGCATTAGCTAATGCATCTTATTGGAAAAATTCCCATTTAAAGGCTCAAGACAAGTGTAAGGTACTAGAAAAGGAAATTAAAGTCATCAAGTACAATATTGTGTCTGAGATAATCAAATAGAGGTTCAATAAGCTGATAAAGCAAGTTGATGATTATTGGGGCGTGTTTAAGCAAATACAATCAACACTAGAGGAGAATGTTTAGTTGCAAGGAAGAATGATTGATAAAAAGAAGGAACTTATGGATAAATAGATTCTGAAGGAGCAGTTATTGCAGAGATATAATAGTTTAGTGGAGATAACAAATATCATAGTAGACTCAAAGAGGACCTTGGTTGTTTTATTTTGGTTCCTACACTCCATGATGATACAGGGAACCTTCAAAAAAGGGATGATTGGAAAGTATAATTTATAGAGTTTTTGACAATTGCATTGCAGGAAATCAATGATGAGGATATGGTCTTGTAGAATACTCATAAACAAATTGAGAAATTCATGTGCATAGAGTATGATATGAAGGAGGTCATGTCCAATGCCGAAACTCATGCAGAATAGGGATATATTGATCACCTCTCAACTTTCAATTTGTTTATCAATCAGGTAGTAGATAATCCGAGCTCAACTGAACAACAGAAAAAATTAGTCAATGTTAATGATGTAGACCCTATCATACAATAAAATATTTGAATATGTCTTAGATGACTATGGGATTTTATTCAGAGATTAACGGATTGGTGCACATGTTTATGACTGTGCTAGTTTCTTAAATTAATTTCAAAATCATGTTTTGTTATCAAGAGTCATTTCTTTTGGTCTGAAGCTTGTTGCCTCTTGTATATATAAGAGAGACTAGGACCAAAAGAAATATATAGGAGAAGATAATATGTGAATGGGGATAGATAGACGACATAAAGTTTCCATAATGTTTTCATTTCAAAATACTATGTTGCAGATATAATTTTTAGGAAATCAATGAAAAATATTTGATTTTGTGGCTTTATATTGGTATCAATTGTTAGTTGAAAATATTTAATTATCTAGTTGGATCCAATTTAAATTTCCTTATTATTTAAGTTGGTATATCAAGTATATATTCAATTTATCAATGCACATTTGTTGTTCTTGTGTGATATGATTAAATGGTTTCTCCAAAAGAATTAAAATCCTTTCAGTCAATCACAATAATTTGGGAGTGTTATTTGGATTAGTAAGAAGAGCCATATAATTAGGATTGTTATTTTGTCTCCAATTTGGTATCATTTTTTGTTCCTATGTGATTTATTCAATTTTTTCTTTCAAGAAAATATTAAAATCCTTTTGGTAAGTCATAAGTAACCTGGTTGTGTCAGTTGGATCCATAAGTAGAGTTTGTCAATCACTTTCTTGGATGTTTATACAAGATATAAACCAATATAAGTGTGCCAAACAGTTTGAATTATAACCAATATAAGTCATTGATCCTAGATTTTCATTTGACTCTGTTTACCCAACAAGGCACTGGTCTTATCCATTTCATCATTTATTTTTATCAAATTTGTTTTCAAAACCTTACATCTGTTAACTAAACATATTAATGAACTTTACCTTGATATTGTTTATACAATTTATACCAAATTAGGTTTGCATCTCTCCACTCCCAATTGCCATTGTGGATAGATTGCACAAGTAGGAAACACAAAGTCCAAGTCTGATTCATTTGAATAGGTATACCCACCTAGGTCTAGTAGATCCTGAAGAGAAGAAGGTTTAAATACACCATTTGGCCTTGTTCGTTAGCCTAAAATGTACCAAGAGCCTGGCAACCTCTTGAGGTTTTCCAACCAGCGTTTTTGAGAACTAACACAGTCGAGGGAAGTTGAACCAGAGACATATGAGATGGGTTGAGTTATTATAGAGTTATACATTAATGTTGAATCATAGGAGTGGAAATTCAATTAAATTTGTAGATGCAATGAGCAGAAGAAGGAATTTAATGACAAAGATGATGATAGAAATATTGGGTTTTGAGGAATTGCAACATATGTATGAGAATGATGCAGATTTTGTTGAAGCATAGAGAGCATGCACAAAACTAGTGGTAATATATCCAAGTCAATTGTTGGATATGTTGTTCAAAGGAAATTGGTTATGCATTCTGAAGAGTTCAATGAGGGAGAATATGATTAAGGAGAATCATAGTGGAGAACTAGTAGGAAATTTTGGAGTTGATAAGATAGTAGCTTTTGTGAGTGAACATTGTTTTTGGCCATAGATATATAAGGATGTTAGGAAGTATGTTCAAATTTTTAGAATTTTTTAAGTAGAAAAAGGGAGTATTCTAAATAATAGATTATATAAACCTCTGATAGTATCAGAGAGACCTTGGGAAGATATAAGTATGGATTTCATATTAGGATTTCCAAGAACACAGAGAGGACATGATTCTATCATGGTAGTATTGGATAGATTTTCTAAGATGACACATTTTATTCCTTGTAAGAAGACTAATGATGTTGCACATGATGTTGACCTATTTTTCAAAGAGATTGTAAGATTGCATTGATTACCTAAGAGTATAGTTTCAGAAAAAGACACTAAATTTATTGGATACTTTTGGAGGACATTGTGGAGGAAGATGAAGATAGACATGAAGTTCAAGTCATCATATCACCCACAAAAAAATAGTCAAATAGAGGTAGTAAACAAAATTTTGGGTAACTTGTTAAGATGTTTAGTTGGAGATAAGGTAGGAAATTGGGATATAGTTCTACCACATGCAGAGTATACATACAATAATTTAGCGAACCGGAGTATAGGGAAAACACCATTTGAGATTATGACAAGAATACATCCCAAAGGAGTTACAGAGCTCAAAGACATCAGTATGGAAAATAAGAGGAGTGAAAAAGCAGGAAATTTTGTAGGATTCATAGAAACATTGCATAATTAGGTCCAAAAACACTTGGAGGACATGAATAGTAAGTATAAGAAGGTAGATAACAGGAGGAGACATAAGGAATTTTTTGTTGGAGATGAAGTTATGGTATATCTTAGGAAGGAAAGGTTTCTAATAGGAACATAAATAAGTTGAAGATGAAGAAGTTTGGACCATACAAAATTATCAAAAAATTTGATTTTGGAAATGCATATGAAGTGGAGTTACTAGAGACACTTGGTATATCACCTATTTTCAATTTTATAGACATCTATGAGTATCATGAAGTATAGTCAAGTGTTAGTAGTGTTGGAATATGGTTTTGAGAGATGGTTTTTGGCTTCTAATGTTGTCATTGATGGAAACTAAGGTCATCTCCATGGTCCATAGATCTCTATCCAATCATACCGATAGACGAAGTAGAATACTATGTATTACCGACATAATACTTGTGGAACAAAGTATCCAGTCAGATAGCTTCACCATATCATTGTTTTGTGTTGTGGATCTCTAGAATTACCTGTTGAGCATGTGGATCATCATATCATTGAGTTTTGTGGTGTTGTATTAGTTGCTACACAAGTTTGGAGGTCCGGTAGGACATTTTACGTTTATTTTCTTGATAGAGTTGACTCAGTGTAAGTGGTGCATTGTGGATGTATAAAAGTGAACTTATTTAAGTTGTTTTCAAATTAATATGCCTAATTATTGGTCCTAGCTATTTTCTAGCCGACTTGTTTAGATATGCATCGAAATTGTTCATGATTTGGGCCGACAAGTTGCAAATATTATTAAGTTTTGTTGAGTCGACTTGTGGAAATTAAATCCTTAGTCGCAGATATATTTAAATGATCGGATATATCATTGCAGTTGTAGTAGAAGGTGCATGGATGTATGTTTCGAATGTCTATGGAGTGTTTGAGTGATATCATGTGTAGTTTCACTTGTGCATAAAGATTTTTCTATGCGAACTTGAGTAGAAAAGGGAAGAATTTTGGTATCATTCATCAAGACAGAAGTTCATCATTAGAGCTTAACCAGAACTGCAATCAAGTATTGGTAGATGCTATTCATTTAGTTCAATCTTTTTGTATCTAATCCAAACTATTGTAAGGATAGTGAGTCCATTTTTGAGTAGTGAGATCTAGGCAGTGAGCCTAAATGCAAGTGCATTCTCATTTTGTAATATTTCTTTTGAGTATAATCAACTTATTGTGGATTGGCCATCCACTATGGTTTTTCCCCTAACAGGGTTTCCATGTAACAATCCTTGTGTTATGGTTGTGTGGTTTCTTCCTTTCAGTTTCTTCTTATTGATTTTAATTAAATGTTTTATGTGGATTAAAGATCACAAGAAAAGGATTAATTTTTGCAAAACACTGATTCAACCCCCCTCTTAGTGTTGCTTGTTTCCAACAATTGGTATCAGAGCTTGTTCCTCAAAAGAAGTCTAATAGCTTTGAGAGATCTTGGAAAGTGTTCTCAATGGATACAAGTAGTCTTCAACAATAACTCATGGTGGCCTTGGATGATCTTGACTAGTCAAAATCTGAGATTCGGGAACTCCAAGAAAATCTTGAAAATGCAAAAAAATTCATCCAGTCATTGAAAGACAAGATTAATGAATCAAGGGAGAAAATAAATGAATTATGTGGTCAACTTAAGCAGAAGGGAAAAACTAGTGAAGATGAAAAACTCAGTCAAGCCCCAAAAGAGAAAATAGAAGAATGTGAAAAGTTTTTCCAAGAAAATGTTGCTTTGAAGTGTGAGACAAAATCCATCATGATGAAGATGACCAAGGAGTTTGAGGACAAAAAGAAGAATGAAGAAAAGCTTGCACAATATTTAAAAGAAAAATCTAAACAATACAGTTGATTAGAAAATGAATTGGAGCAATCTAGGAACAATGAAGAGGAGCTTGAAAAATAACTTGATGATCTCGGAGATGAACTTGCTACTACAAATGAGTTCAAGGAGAAATTCAAAGCAAGTTTAGCCAAACTTGATGAATTAATCAAGGGACACATAACTGATGGTGATAGACAAGGTCTTGGATATGAAGACAAAGAAAGCTCCAGATCCAGACAAAGGAGCTTTGAACAGAGGACTTTAGGACAAAGAAAATTCAGACAAGGAAACTGGATGAATGGACCTAGAAGGAATCCAGTAAGGAAACCTAATGCTCAAAGATTTAATGGTTATTGCTATACTTATAAAAAATTTGGTCATATGACTTCTCAGTGTAGTAGGGTGAATATAAGTAGACCACAATTCTCAAGTTAGTGTTTTAATTGTCATAAATATGGTCATAAGTCAAGTGAATGCATAATTGAGATGCATAACTTTCTTAGAAATGTTAGATGCTACAAATGCAATAGATTTGGACACATTGCTAACCAATGTAGATCAAGACAAAATCAGTGGAATGGTTGGCCTAGATAGAGAAGTGTTGTGTGCTACAGTTGCAACAAATTCAGTCACACCTCTAGATTATGTTGGAACAAAAGAGGTCTGGTAAGAAAAAACAAGCAATCAGATGTTAAGGGAAAAGGAAAAATAACTACTGATGAGATCAAGAAGCATATGCAGAAGAAATGGATGAAGAAGAATTCCTCTACAGAAGGAAATGGATCGACACCAGAAGTCACTTCTGGTAATACCTTTGAAAATTAATTTTAGGTCCTTGCTTTAAGGGGAGCTATCAAGGAAATTTACTAAACCCCCTACAAGTGTTTGAAACTGGAATTCAGATGAGTCTAGTAGGAAATTGGATACTCTTCAAACATTATGAAATGAATCTAAGGCATCAATGGAGAAAATTATAGATCCACACAAGAGTTATCTACCTCAGAATATAAAAGACAGAGAACTGGTTGAATTAGGGTAAGGGAATTTATTGCAAAAGTAAGGAGTTAGGTTCGATGAAAATAAAAGAATAGTTTTCACTTTATTTTGTCATACTGCATTCAGATGAAAGAAGCTTGCAGTGCTCTAAGGTGATCTTTGCCAAATTGAGAAGGGATCCAAGCAAAGAGGAGAATTTGCGATCAATCTCTGTTTCATCTTTGAAAGGTATTTATTGCAAAACCTATAAAAAAATTTGTTCGCAATTATTTCTACCCCTCTTTTGGTTGAAGTCAAGGATAGGCCACAACCAAAGTTCAAATGGAATCCATATAAGTTTGTAGACATAGAACCCCTAGGTGAATTTTTGTCGGTTTTATATAGAGTTCTTCATATAGAAGATATTAGGGCATATGTGCACGCTAATATTGAAGATTTGGGTAGTGCACAACGAATGAAATTGTATTCTAATCACATAGTTCAAGAGGATTTCTTTGTGAAACCTAAATTTCAAACCCTAGTAGACAAGAAACTTGTGCAATTTGTGAAGTTTCCTATATTTGAGGAGGATGAGTGGGTTTGATACATATTGAGTCATGTGCATGATGAATTCATGTGGCTGGACGTGCCATTCAAAATTACCAAGGAAGCTATATGTGTAGTCACAGGCTTGAATTCCTTTGGGAGACTTCCAGTATTAAAGTCGGTAAAGAATGATGAGGTTACTAAAGTGACTAGCTCACATTGGGAAAAAAGGGAAATGACTATAGAACATATTGCTGAGGTTGATGTAAAATTTGCATCTATGGTCATAAGGTACAAGCTTTATCACTCGAGTCATGAAAATTTTGTATCCAACACTGCCATCTATATAACCTATGAAATGATAAAAAAAATACAGATTATGATCTATGTGAATTACTCAGAGGTCAACTATTGGAGAACATGAAAAAGATCAAGAAGGACAAGAAGAATGTATTCAAGTTCAGAAACTTGTTAATCTTCCTGTATTTCTACTTCTTAGGTGAGGTACCGAGAATTGGTAAAGCTCATTAGCGAAATGACATTCTGGTAGCCATTCAGATCTGAGATATGCTATGTAGTCTTGGGTATTGGAAAACTCACAACGTAACCCTGTGGGGTCATTTTAAAAGCTTTCAGAATCAGATGCATGCCAGAGAGAGAATTCCTAAAGCCTTAGTGGAACAGTATAAAGACTCAATATACTTCATGGTAGACATCGACCAATGTCACATGGAAGCAGTTGATCCTAGAATTGTTTGGATCATGCCTATGGGATATGAAGTGGATGAAATTTTTTTAAGGATGTACGCAAAACATCTACTAAATTCACCACTGGATCCTAGTGAAGAAAGGTTTAGCACCTATGTAGAGAAAAGCTTACAAGTTCACTCAGATTTGAGAAATCCCATGTCAATCAGAAAGGTGAGAAAGGAAACAGAAGTCCTTGCAGAGAGAATGGGTCTTCCAGTTGAAAAACTAAAAGAAATAAGGAGACAAAGAGATGAAGCTGAAGCAGCCAAAGAGAAGGTAAAGACAACTCCAGCTGGTCCGGGAACATCTTCTACTAGAAAAACTAGGAGTTCCCCTGCAACACAACTAAATCAAGTCGAAGCCTCTGGAAGAAGAAAGAAGAATAAAAGTTCAAGAACCTACAAAGCTGCATCCGCAAATGAAGAAGAAGAGATAGATGAAGAAGAAATAGTTAAGGAAATAAAGGAGACTAGGACTCATGCTATCAAACTTAACAAGAGAAAGCCTTCCAGCAAAGGTGAAGAAGCAAAGAAAAAGACCAAAATTGATAAGCCCAGTATGTCTGTGGAAGAAGTTGTGAATGCAACAATAGAAGACAAAAGCAAGTCTAGAATTAAAAAAATCATGATTGGTGACATTAATGATATGGAAGAAGTTGTGAATGCAGTAATGGAAATTGAAGAAATGGATTTACTTCTTCATAAAGCTAAAAAGGATTTCAGAAGCAAGTCTAGAATAAAAAAACTCATGATTGGTGACATTGATGCTGTTATCAGTGAGACAAACAATTCTAGAAGAGTACTTGTCAAAGGAAAAGGTAAATATTGAGGAGATCGATATTGAACATGTTGAAGGTCATGAGGAAGTGAATGTGGAGGTGAATAAGTCAAAAGAAGGAAATGAAAATGATGAAGACATAAATGTATCTAATCCTCCAGTTTTTGAGGATATTTTGACTTCCCCCAATGTTGAAAACACTGAGATACTTGTGGAGACTAAAGTCCAAATTGAAGTGACTACTAAAGAGAAAGATGTGCCTGATGAATAAAAGGAAATACCAAAAGTTATATCAAAAGCTCAATCTAAGATTGATAAGGGAAAGAATTAGGAGTTTATCCCAAAAGAGGAAAAATAATCCTTATTGGAGTAAAATATAGATTCAGATTCTGAGCTTGATGTGAGTTCAATCAACTTATCCACTTTGTCCCCAATCCATATGCTGAAAGTTGCCAAAATAGCTCAAGATAAAGCCAATGAGAAAATATTGCAATCTCACATTGAAGATAGTGAACTATTGAATCTTGCTTTTGGAGTTCTACAAAAATTGATTCCTACCCATGTCATGGGCCCAATAGGCTCTTCCTTTGGTGAGCTAAAGAGATTAATAAACTCTGTAGATTCTCATTTCAAATCTTTTGAGGATTCAACTCTAGTTAAAGTGAAAAAGGAATTTAAGGTGGGAAGAATTGGTAGCCTAAAAGAATTGATTGCCAAGGAAAAAGATTTGTTGAGTACTTACATAGAGAATTTCCAAGGTGTTGTAACTGTAGGAGGAAATGTGTACAAATCTTGCCTAATCCTATCAAAATTTACCAAGGAAAATGAGAAGAAGATAAAAGATTTTGAGTAGCAGTTGGTCATTATTTCCAACACCTTTGATCCATTGGCCGACAGTGTTTGTCATCAATATGGTCAGGTAATGTCTCTACTCGACCAAATAAAGAATCTGAAGTCTTAAAATGAAAGAGTTATTAGCAGAGTAAGTGAACTTAGGGGGTTGATAAGTCCAAAAATTGAGATATTGGTGAATGCCTTGAAAGAAGCAAAAAGTGTTGTGATCGCTCCTGATCCAGTAACTTTGGAAGCTTTAGAAACATTGTCTTATCTTCTTTGTGGTCATATTACCATTTTGGAAATTTTGAAAAGTGTGTGGGACTCAAATATAAATGGATTGAAGAATGTCTTTGTAGACATCTTCAAATTTTTGTAAGTCTCTGAATATACTTGTACAATTTTGCAATTTCAGTTTCTCTAATTTTGTCATTGATGTCAAAGGGGGAGAGAGTTAAGTGAAAAATTCCTTGCTATCCTTAGGGGGAGTAATATTTTGCAGTGGAGCTGTATGCAGTATTTTGAATTTTGGCAATGTGCTTATCAGTTTCAACACTTAGTCATTTTTCTCTAAGTGTTGCCATCAATGCCAAAGGGGGAGATTGTTGGCATATGGTTTTGAGAGATGGTTTTTGGCTTCTAATGTTGTCATTGATGGCAACTAAGGTCATCTCCATGGTCCACAAATCTCTATCCAGTCATATCGGTAGACGAAGTAGAATACTATGTATTACAGGCATAATACTTGTGGAACAAAGTATCTGGTTAGATAACTTCATCAGATCATTGTTTTGTGTTGTGGATCTCTAGAATTACCTATTGAGAATGTGGATCATCATATCATTGAGTTTTGGGGTGTTTTATTAGTTGCTACATGAGTTTGGAGGTCCGGTAGGACATTTTCTATTTATTTGCTTGATAGAGCCGATTCAGTGTAAGTGGTGCATTGTGGATGTATAAAAGTGAAATTATTTAAGTTGTTTTCAAATTCAAATGCCTAATTATTGGTCCTAGCTATTTTCTAGTCGACTTTTTTAGATACGCATCAAAATTGTTCATGATTTGTGCCGACAAGTTGCAAATATTATTAAGTTTTGTTGAGCTGACCTGTGGCGATTAAATCCTTAGTCGTAAATATATTTAAATGATTGGATATATCATTGCAGTTGTAGTAGAAGGTGAATGGATGTATGTTGTGAATGTCTAAGGAGTGTTTGAGTGATATCATGCACAGTTTCACTTGTGCATAAAGATTTTTGTGTGTGAACTTGAGTAGAAAAGGGAAGAATTTTGGTATCAGTCATCAAGACAAAAGTTCGTCATCAGAGCTTAACTAGAACTGAAATCAAGCATTGGTAGATTCTATTCATTTAGTTCAATATTTTTGGATCTAATCCAAACTATTGTAAGGACAGTGAGTCCATTTTTGAGTAGTGAGCTCTAGGTAGTGAGGCTAAATGCAAGTGCATTCTCATTTTGTAATATTTCTTTTGAGTATACTCAAAACTTATTGTGGATTGGCCATCCACTATGGTTTTTCCCCTAACAGGGTTTCCATGTAAAAATCCTTGTGTTATGGTTGTGTGGTTTCTTTCTTTCAGTTTCTGCTTATTGATTTTAATTAAATGTTTTAAGTGGATTAAAGATCACAAGAAAATGATTAATTTTTGTAGAACACTGATTCAACCCCCCTCGTAGTGATGCTTGTTTCCAACAAGTAGTACCGAAGTTGATTTGAAAGAGTAGTTACCACATCAACCACTGGAGGAGATTGAGTATATTTTGGATACTCGAACTAGAAGGAGCACTAGGAACAAACAATACAAGGAATATTTGGTTAAGTGGAAAGATATACAAGTGGAGGATTCATCATGGATTTCTTAGGTTGAGGTGGACTACCTTGGTTTTCCTCTAGCCCTTGGAAAGTGAGGGACTCACTTTTCTTCCAACCTCAGGTGTCTGATGCAGGAGCATCCCTAGTTGTAAGGAAATCCTATATCAACCAAAACATTTATTTCCTTTCATTTCAGTCTATAGCAACTTTAGCATTTCATTCCACATTTCACCACATTATCATTTATTAGCTCAAAAAGTAGGATATAGAATCTACACAAGGTCATCCACATCATATCCAAATTTTAGATTGATTTCATTTTTTATAGAGACATTGTTAATTTACAGTCAGAGCATTTGAAGCCGACCTAGTCCAGAATTCATGTGCAGACCTATTCCAAAGTGTGTAGAGCTTAATGGTACATCATACAAGAATTTTGGGTCCAAGGGGATCTTTTTTGGAGATGTACAATACGTTTCATTTTGTGAAGCATTATCTTTCATGTTTTAAAGCTGACCTACATGCTTGATCATTCATTGGGGTTTGTAGACCCTTGAGGCTGATGTAGACCATTATTGGAGCTAGAGAATCATTTTTAATTCATATGAAAGAAGTTGGAAATTAAATTTATGATTAGAATTCAAATAATTTGGATATTTAGATCCAACTATTGAATAAGGCCTTAGAGTGAATTCTAATGTTGTAATGCCCTTGTGACAGGCCTGCGAGCCCTAGTTAGTTCACATATGATGCATGTTATACTTCCAAATATTGAACCAATGAAAGTTCATGTTTTTTTATCAATATCGTGTGCTATTTTCGTTGTGTTGACTCTAAGTTGCACAGTTGGATAGTTCTTTCTAGACCCTCCATTCATGACTACACTGGTTATTTGACTATCAATGGATATTATCTTGTCAAGTGTCAAAATCTTATTGTTTTCAAAACCATGAGAATATGGAGGGAAGTATCATGTTAAAAGTTTTGATTTTTGATCAAGTCATCTTGTTTTAGGGTTTTTGGCAAGTTAGTTTTTCTTCATAGTTTCAACAAGGTACAATGGCAACTAGGGAATTCAACAAACAACATAGAAGCTTTCAAAATCATAGAAATCATTCTAGGATCCCTAAATAATATGGTCTCTAGCTCATGCAATGGAATGAAAAGAAAACATGTGGGGCTCACCTACTGAACAAATGTACTTTACAAGATGGCATTATCTCATGCAAAAGTAGAAGCTTCCAATTTTCCTTTAGAAGTTGATACAAGAATCAAAAAATTAACTTTCCAAATTGGAAACCATATTTTTTTTATATGATACCACATGAAACAAAGTGGAAACGAGCACTCCTTACCTTATCAAGTAATATATAGGTTGTTTATCACAAAGATGTGCTAAGAGGGGGGTGAATCAACATATATTAAAACTTAACTAATTCCATTTGCAAATTAACAACACATCTCATTAATTGAAAGGAACAAAAAAAACACATTCATCACATAAAGAAACTAGTATTTTACATGGAGAACCTAATGAGGGAAAAACCATGGTGAGGATTAATTCACAATATATGTAGCTTACTGATAACAAGAATTATAATGTTTGAGGTTCATTGCCTATGGAATTGCAAACTAAGGTATACTACCTTAGAGCAAAAGACAATGGACCTAATGAGACTTACTATCTTAGAGAAAGATACAAGAAATTTAGAGAAATAAAATGATTATGAACTTCTTTGAAGAAGCATCTAACACATGTAAATGATGAAGTCACTATTTTGCATAATTATCCCTTTATACTAATTTTGGATGCTTCATATTTTTCATTATACTCTTTCACACTACACTCACCATCATCACCTTCACAAATGAACTTTATCTTCTATATATATCCTCCACACTCACACAAAGCTCTAATTAAGTCAGCTCTGAGATGACCATTGAAAGAAATAATTGATATTGTATGGGTCAGCTCCAAAACACATCCAAAATTAAAGAGATTTGGTTGTAGATCATCTTACACTATGTCAAGACCCAAATGCATCACAAACCATTCTTCAATACAAAATTAATTGAACAAGATGAATTGTAGATAATGAAACAAGTCATGTCGACCCAAATAGTATCAATACCATTAACACTCTCACTGTTTGACTTCACACAATTGGGGAGATACCAAAATCATTATGTAGACAAAGATGTAGGCATTATAGACCCAAAAAAATATTAATTATACCTTTTCCTTAAGAAACTAATCATAAAATGTTGGTGTAGGAGGAGAAACCCATTGAAAATACAAAAACAAAGCCTTTCAGATAGGTTGTAGCTAACCATCATCCAAGAACTATACATGCAAACCAATACATTACTTGATACTACTAAGCATTATTATTTTATCATTTTAGAACATATTTACAAAACTGTAAGATCATCCCTTCACTTTCGAAAGAATGCAGAGCATTCCATCAGGCTTCCATCATTGATTTCCTCTGTTAGGGTTCATACTAGAACACTGTTGTAACTTTTACTACAAAAATTGTGATGACGTGATTTCTAGGATGTGATACCTTTACAAGACAATCATATTTCCTTAAAAAAAAAACCAAAATACTTATCTACAAAAGAATGTGGATAATCATATCATGAATCTACCATAGATCCTATCCTATGATTGTTTTAGCAAAATATTTGCAACATATCTCTATATGTGGTACATCAAACTGATATTTTATCAATGAAAACATATTATGGACATATCTAAACATGAGTATCATCCTCCGTATCACACTTAGATCTCATACAAATCATTATTATTCCTTATGCAATTCTATAGACTTGCTTCAACTGATATCACAACTAGCATCACATTTTAGCATCACATTTGACATCAAGGATGACCCAAGAAACATTATGTTCTGGGGGAGGGACAACAACCTTACTTTTCTCATTGCCTTGTGCACCAATGTTCACTAGAGGAGCAATCTCCTCATTCTTATTTTAATTTCCAATATCCATATTAACTTTAAAAATGGATAGATCAAAGTCCTGGCTGGACACATTAGGAATATCTTATAGGATAGTGTCATCCAAATAATCATGATCCATGCTCATCTTCATCTCCTCAAGGACCTTGGGTGTCTTCTCTTCAGAGCCTTTCTCTTCTTCCTTTTCTATCTCCATTCCAGAGACAATTTACACTTTTTGTACACCTGAGATGCCTTCTTAATTATGCTATCTAAAGGGTCCTTGCATATCTTTTTAAGACCATATGTATCTTCTATATTTGTATTTTCTGAAGGATCTTGTGATACACCATCAACATTTTCTTTCATCTCATCATTGATTTTCTTTGTAGTGATTTTAGTTTCATTCTAAATTTTCTTTTGTAAATCCTCATCTAGGCTCATTAAAAGATCTATTATTCTCTTGGTTCAAAGCTCTTTTTCTTGTCTTTTTCCAATATTTTGTTTCTCTTCCTTAGAGATAGAGATCCCATACTTATCAATTACTTATTTTATTTCATCAGTATTGATGGCCTCATCTCTTCTCTATATTAGTGCCTCAACAAGGCTATCTAGAGATTTGTTGACAATGTCATTGAAAGAAATGTTTTGCATCAACATATACTTAATGGTAGCTTTTTCAATTGTCCTTTTATCTTCCAAAGAAACATCTAGATGTAGCATCATTGTTTCATTTAGTAAATCATTCTCCCCAATTCCATTTAGTATTGCACCAAATTCAAGGGGGTCATGTGTGACTGGAGGATCCTTCTCATTATTTTCTTTAGCAATTCCTTTTACTTTTTTTTGTAGGGAGATCTCTTCTTCTTTTCTTTAACTTGCATCTTTCTCAATTTTCTCGATATCATCTGACTCTCCCTCATTTTATTTTTCTCTTTTTACCTTTCTTTTAGGCCTAGCATGTCTAGCCTTAGTGGACCTTTTCTCTAGAGTAATTTGAGATGTGGCTTTTCTTTTATTGCTAATTTTTTGAGTGGATTCAGAAGGTAGTGGAGAAAATGTAACAATAGGAGAGGTTCTACCTAATCTCCTTGGACCAATAATAGCTTTCAAAAGAGTAGATTTGACTTTGGAAGTCACCATAGGAGCCTCATATGTGCCTAATATCTTGTAAAGTTCCTCTTTTCTTTTAATTTCTAAGTAACATGGGGCACCTATTTCCTTCAACACTTTTTCAACTTTCCTTTCACTAGTTTCTTCTCTCTTTTTGGTAAATTTCATCCATGATCTCTCTATAAGTACCAAATATTCTGATTTTAAAATCTTTAGGTTTTGATAAAAAAATATCTATGTAACTTTGCACAAATCCATCCTCAACCTCATAAGGTAGTTAAAATATCCATATAGTTCTAGGTTCTACTACTTCCATAAAATAATGATCCTTGTTTATCATAAAAGTTATCTTATTTTCATATTTTTGGACCAAACTAAGTGGTATCTTGTATCCCCCCTACAACTCTTGTTTATTTTTTTTAAAGAAATCCTAGTACATGGAAATGTATGATTTTTCATCAAGAAACCCATCCATATGCTTCTCGATTTGTGTAGCTATCGAAGTGAATTTATCCCTCATTTTTCCTTTGAAGTTAGGTAATTTATATAGGAAGAAACGAGACAAATGATCAAGGAACTGAATCTAAATTTGTACTTGGTCTCCTTTTTTCTTTTTAGGTTTTCTAATAGTTGTTCTCTGAATAGCTCACATAGGTTAACATTGAAATTTTATTTCACCATTTGATGAGTGGCGTGAATTTATATGGCTATAGTAGACCCTTCCTTGTTTGTGAAATATATTTTGTATTGTTGTGCAACTTTTGCACACACCCCACCAGAGGTGGGGACCCTCTTTTTTCTTTTGCATCTCTACCTCTTAGCTTGGTCAAATTTTGGTTTTGCTCTTCTTGGGAGGTTATTTTGGGATTAAGTCTAGACTAGGTTTGATGGAGGCAATATTTTGAGGCTCTAGGAGAAATTCACCTGTCTTGGAATTTGAAAATGGGGATTTTGAAGTGAATTTTCAATGTTATATGTAAATCTTTTTTACACCTGTGGAATTAGGCCGGTTTGCTTTTTGAACTTTTTGAAAATTCCTTATAGAAAAAAAGTTATGGAGTTTAGGGGATTTTGACCTTGCAAGGAATTGGGGGATTTCCGTCCCTAATGGAAATCCCCGAAATTTCCATTTTTGGAAATTTCCAAGATCCCCTCAAAATCCTGAAATTTTCCAAAATGGAATTTTTTTTTCCTTTTTTTCAAAATATTTTTTTCCCAAAATGGAAAAAAAATCTTGAAATTTTAAAATGTTCCCAAAATGAAATTCTTGAGATGGAAAAAAATTTGAAAATAAAAAATTTCCCAAAATGGAAAAATTTCTGAAAATGGAAAGTTTCCATAAAAATATGTGGGTTTTTTTAAAAGGCCAAAATTTTATTCATGTTTAATTTGGATTGGATTTTTAACATGTGAGCTACTAATGATGATATATGTTTTTCAAGATTAAATAAATCAAAAGGGGAACTTGCATATGGATTTGTGCCAAAAGGGGAATATGGAAGAGTTCAATTCAAATTTTAAAAGTGGGACTTGCATATGAATCCGTGCCCAAACTATCTACAGTTGGAAGGAGTTTTTGGAAGACATGTGAAGCTGATTTCATCATCCAATCACAATTTTCATTAATGACAAGCTGGCATAATATTGTTTTCTCATTGTTCCATGATGTAACTGCTTTTATGCAATTGGATGATGATGTAACTGCTTGATGCTTCTAGAAGTGTAATTGCAGCCATTTGATGAATTAAACACTGGCCATTGATTCAAAATGTAATTTTCTATAAAAGGATAGTGCCTTCTCATTTGTAAAAGGGTTAGATTTAGGGGTTAGAATAGCTTATTAGAGGTTGTAAAAGCCAGAATTGGCTAAGTTAGAGAAGTCAGTAGTCGTAGGAGAGAGGAGAGACTAGAAATTGTTATGCAATGCTGGAGAAGTTAATGCAATTGGATTGTTGTTTTGACAAGCTTTGTGTTACACTTTGACAGTTTATGGTTTCATGTTCTTAATTCTCACTGTTAGATGTTAGATTT
The DNA here is from genome assembly GCA_007258455.2 of Sequoia sempervirens. Classification (NCBI taxonomy): domain Eukaryota; kingdom Viridiplantae; phylum Streptophyta; class Pinopsida; order Cupressales; family Cupressaceae; genus Sequoia; species Sequoia sempervirens. Next base: position 56,893 of record VDFB02258391.1, read on the forward strand.
TAGTTCTTTTGCAATAATGGTAAAATGATAATGATGTTGATCGATCTTTGGTCCATACTTTTAGCAATTTGCTAATTGTAATTTGTTGTGTAAAGTTAGTCTGGGCCCTATTTTGTGCTAAGTTCAACTGTGGATGCTTGTTTACATTGTGCTAGTTATTGGGTATGTGGATGAATATTCATAGTCTAAAAATCTTCAGTTTCCTTAGAAGATTGCACCATTTATGTAGAGTTGTGGGCTTGTCCTTGATCAAGAAGAGATTAGTTTTATTGGATATCTGTCCATTTGCAACATTCATCATTATTGTGATTGATCTTAGGAGTTAGTTTAGAGTTGAATCTCTCTAAAACCCTTATCTCTTTTGCTATTTATTTTGAATCTGGGTTAGTTTTAGGACTGAAAGCATCACCATATTGTTGCATCTGATGAAAGTACACTTCCAGCATTGTTCATTTGTAAGGGCCCTTGTGATTACCAACATTTTCACATTATCACTGAGTTGTTTATGCATTGTCAAGACCTGACATTAGAGACCTTGGGGTTATCTCTTGAGGCTTTTTGATAGAGATTCTCCTTTCAAGAGAGATAGGATACTTGTATCTTGTCTGAGTTGTTGCTGTGTAGAAAACACCATCAACATGTATGTGTACCCATTGCATCATACCAAACACTAGGATCTATTATATCATTTACCGTTAGGTCTCTCTTATCAAACTTCACACCAATGAGTTCCATAATAGTCTTATTCTTTACAAATTTACATATTAGAGTTGGTACGGAGGCGCAAAGACCAACAACTGACCTAATAGTATCCTTGGTGATCAAGTAAGAATTGTCTAACCAAATGAAATTGTCATGAATACAGCTCAAGATGATCCTTACCTATTCCTTGGTTTTGCAAAAGCATGGAAAGTCAAGTTCTAAATGAAATTGTCCAAACCTTTTGTAGTGATGTTCCCATACTTTATCTTGTAATCTCCATTCTCATTTAGTAGCTTGTATTGGACCCTTTCAAATGAAGAGGTATGATATATATGAATTCTTACGTCCTCACAATAAACCACATCCATTGGTATCTTTGAAAATGCCCCATATTTTTCTATCTCTATTTCTTTGAATGAAAATTTCTTGTATTTGGGCCTTAACCTCTTATTAACATCAATTACAGTTGGTGTAGCCATGATACTGCTTGTTGATACTAGGGTTTTATATGAGAAAAACCACAAAAATACTTGAATAACTGTTGTTAGGGTTGGCCCGCAACACACACAAAGATTATTCTTCTCTTCTTCCTTAGCACTTGCATATACTTGACACTTTCAAATAAGATTAGTTCAGTTCAATTTGGGAACTAAATATGTTTCACACCAACCCTAGTTATTCTACAATAAATGCACTTATTTGATTTTGACACTTAGCATCTTTTTATGGTTTGAGATATTACAAATATCAAGGATCCTTCATGATACTTCTGAAAAAGGTGTGATTTCTCCAAAGGCACGAAAAATCAATTTAATATTGCTAATTACCATTAGGTTTCTTTAGGGGAGAAAAAGATCTTACACTCGTTCCCTTGTAGATTTTGCAATGTGTCCTAGTTTATTGCAATTGTAGCAGATGGTACTAGATTGTGAAGAAAAAATACTTCTTCTCACATTAGATCTACAATCAACAACCTTACGACCAAACTTGATCCATGTGTAGGAGTAGCCATAAAAGGATTGAGAGGTCATATCATTGTTTCTTATCAGTTTACTTTTGTATTCATTAGCCTTGTGGAAAAAATTGTTGCGAGCATAACACTGACCATGAAATGATTGAGTGTTCATAGAATTATACCTTGAAGGCCTGAAGGGGTTTTGACTCAATTTTCTTCTACATTCAATTTCCTTATGACCAAACTTATTACAAGAATAACAATTAACATTGAACCTAGTAGGAGCAGTTTGCTTAGGAGCCAAATTTTTTTCTCTAGACAGGATTAAATCCTTCTCCCTTTCTATTTGCATGATTTTAATTTGCATTTTTGGAGGATATATCCTTAGGCCCTTCCGAGCAGGAATTCTCGTCTTTTTTTTAGACTGTCCTTCAACTTTAAAGTTGTCATACATATTTGTTGATGCTTTGATCATGTGAATTTTTCCTTTTTCAAAACCAAGTCTGGATTTTTCTTTTGAGGGTTTTTGAGAGTTAATTAACTCATCAAGAAAATTAAAAATCCTCTTAATTTTAAACCTTTTTCAATTTTCTCTTTAACTTTTTCAAGTTATTTTTTTAGGTATACAATCTCTTCCTCTAGTTTTAGACACTCAACAGTTTTGTCACTGAGCTTGATATTCAGGTAATATTCAATCCTCTTGCCTTCTTCAAAATTTACTTTTAAATTTGAGATCATGTCTTTAGATTCTTTGGTTTTCATTTCACACCCATTGCCACCTTCTATTTGATTTTTTAGTTTGCTAATTTATTCTTTTTATTCTTTAGCTTTTTCCTTCAATTTATCTATTTTCTCTTTTGATTTTTCTAGCATGCACTCATATTTGAAATTTTGAAACCTTTCTTCATCTAGATCTTCAAGAGTAGACTGAAGTTCTCCTTCAGAATCCACTTCACAATCTTTCATATTGATATCCCATCCTTCAAGTTCCATTGATTCTAGATCTAGTTCTAGAATAAACATATCATTAATTTCTACAACAGAACCCATGTGTTCAAGAGTAGGATCAACCTTAGTTATTAATATTCTCAAGGAACTTGGATCTAATACCAATTTTTGAACACAAAGATGTGTTGAGAAGGGGGTGAATCAACATATGTTAAAACTTAACTAAGTCCATTTATAGATTAACAACACATCTCATTAACTTAAGAGAACACATGCATCACATAGAGACACTAATATTTTACATGGAAAGTCCAATGAGATAAAAACCATGGTGAGGATTAACTCACAATATATGTAGCTCATTACTAACAAGAATTACAATGTTTGAGGATCATTGCCTATGGAATTACAGACTAAGGTATATTTCCTTAGAGCAAGATACAATGGACTTGATGAGACTCATTGTCTCATAAAAGGATACAAGAAATTTATAGAAATAAAATTATTATGAACTGCTTTGAAGAAGCAACCAACACATGTTGATGCAATCACTATTTTGCATAATTAGCCCTTGACACTGATTTGGACACTTCATCTTTTTTATTTTGCATAATTAGTTCCAAGATGATCATTGAATGAAATAATTGATATTATATGGGTCAACTCCAAAACATGCCCAAAATTAAAGATATTGGTTGTGGATCATCCTATGTTATGTCAAGACCCAAATTCATCACAACACATTCTTCAAGACAAAATTAATTGAACAAGATCAATCTTAGAGAATGAAACAAGTCATGTTAGCCCAAAAAGTATCAATTGTTGCAAGAATGAAAAGAGGAATGAAAGTGTTGTCATTGATGTCAACTAGTTGGTTGTTTATCTACTAGTTGCTATTGATTGTATATGTTGAGGATATTGAGAAAATTGTATTAAAGGAAGATTATAGGTATTCAAGTGTTGAGGATGATGATCCAGTACTTGTCCCTATGTTTGTGTGGATCATATATGCTAGTCAAGGTTGTTGAAGATTGCTATATCTAGATTCTTGGCTATTGGTTCTTTGTGAAGACTGAGTTGTGTTCACCAGTTGTGAACTATGTTTTTCTATGTACTGGATGAGATTTGGGAGAAATGTTTCTGGCCCATATTTCTCTTTGATGAAGTCTTTTGACTTGTGAGTTTGGAGATAAGATGTTCTGATTGCATTGAAGATATTTTTGGTTTCTAGAAGTGTCAAGCTTAATCATTCTATGTGTTTTACACTGGTTTGGATGACTGTGTGTTAAGAACTATCTTCGAAGTTGATGAAGCATGTTGGATCTATTATGGGTCTCGGTGAAGAGTGTGTTTGGGTCACCTCATTCTAATTCTACCATAGGATGTTTGGCATTGACCTACTTTGAATTTGAAGTTGGATGGCTGACTTTGTATCTTTTCAAGGTTGGAGATAGTATAAATACAAAATTAGCTAGCAATGAAAATTATACACAAGAAAAGAAGGAAGATAAGTGAAAGAGCAGATGTGACTTTGATGCTATTTTGAAATTTTGTGAGTTAAGTGTGTGGTTGATTAGTGCAAATCTTAATGTTGAGTTTCTCAATGTAGTGAGTAGAAGGTGAACTCTATCATTCATGCAAATTGATTAGTGATTGTGGTGGAATCCTTTGTTGCGTTGGGATTTGTTGTCTCTTTGTAACAAATCTTATTTGTCTTCTTTTGTATCTTTGAGTTATATCCCTATGGAAAGTGAGTCTAGATAGTGAGTCCTTATTTCAGGTAGTGGGCCTTATATCAGGTAGTGAGCCTTATTTTAGGAAGTGAGCCTTTTTGTAATTAGTTTTGATATTCTCTATAGTGTGAGTTAATCCTCATCGTAGTTTTTCCCTCATTGGATTTTCCACGTAAATCTGGTGTTATTGTGTTTGTACATTGGCATTTGATGGTTAATCATTTAATTAGTTTATTTGTTGGTTCTAGTAATTGAATTGAAGGTTATAATCTGTGAAAATTGATTCACCCTCCCCCCTCTCAGTTGTTCTATCCAACAATTGGTATCAGATCTTGGTTCCTTGGTGAAGAGCTTACCTACTTGAGGAAGGTTCAGGATGGCTGGTAAAATGGTATTTGATTATCTGAGGTTGATGGAACTAATTATGGTATCTGGAAAGTATTGATGAAAGAATATCTGGAGTATTGTGGATATGATGTAGAGAAATCTCACAAGAATCCCTACACTCCTCCCGCTAATGGTACAAGTACATCTGAAGAAATCATAGCACATGAAGCAAATAATAAGGAAAATTTTATCTTGAAGAATAGTTTGGTACATTCTGAGCTGATTAAGGTTCAAAACTTGAAGATAGCTAAGGAAGTCTGGGATGCTTTAGAAAGAGAACACGATGGTATGAAAGAGTAAAAGAGGAAAAATTACAGAATTTGGGAACATAGTTTGATCTTATACATATCATGTCCAAAGATGAAAATTTTAAATCTTATGTACAAAGATTGGATGAAGTAGTGACTAGAATGTGATCTCTTGGTGCTACTATAGATGAAACTAGGATTGTAAAGAAGATTCTCAAAAATCTTCTTGATGTTTATAGTGAAAAGGTGAGTGCTATTGAGTAGAATATAGATTATAAGACTTTTACTAAGGATCTATTGCTAGGATTCTTGACATCTTATGAGATGAGGAAGCCGAATCTAAGAAGTGGTGGAAAAATAGAGACTGCTTTTAAAGCTACAAAAACTGATGATTTGGATGAAGAAAACTTTGATCTGTTGGTTAACATATTTCTAACTTCAGTTTTATACTCTCTTGCCCATGTCCATGACAATCTGACCAACAGTTGAGTCACTTGCAATGGTATTTGTAAGTGCTCTTTCTTATTTTACAAGGAACAACTACCTTCAAATGATGTACAATGAATGAAAACACAATGTATGCTTTTAACCAGAAAGAAAAAAAGGCAACTAACACCTACCCATAACCATAAAAATAGATGCAATGGATTAAAATTAGAGTGATGTGAATGCAAAAAAATGACACACAGTCCACCTATCTCACAATAAAAAATGAGAACCAAGAAAATAATGAGCAACAAACCCCTTTCAATAGATGAATTTCTTTGAATTCAAAACTTCAGAATTAACATACACAGTCTGATATAACAAAATAACACCAAAGAGTAATTACAAAGAAGAACAATTCATTACAATAAAAAAAAAACATTAATTAATACACAGATTCAAAAATATTCTCTTTATTCCTTCAATGACAAAACATGAGTTCAAAGCCTCAACATCCCTATACAACAAGACTGTGTTGAAAAGAAAAGAAAACTGCTCCCTACTTCCCCTATTCTAAATAGCTTGAAAAAGATCCCCTACTTTTAGAAATATTTTTACAATAAATAAGCCCCCCAATGAGAATCTTCACCTCCTATAACTGCTTCTTGGAACTAGACAATTCAAAAATTTCCTCCTTTCTCTTTCACATAACTGTTTCTTGAATAAAGCTTTCCAAATTCCTTTCGCAGCATAACTATCTTTATTTGAAGATAAAATTTCAATTGCTGACTTAGAAAATATGAGTATTGGGCAATATCTTCATTAAGTTCATGCCCCCTTTCTTATATATACACCATGAATCAAAGAAACTATGAGATTTTACAACAGTATATGTGCGAGTAAGCCTTTCAAATATTGTGTACACACCATCTTTTACATTGACATTTTTATATTTGGGAAGATATCTCTAGTTTGTAACTCAAGACCGCTAAAGCTCCTTAGTAATTGATTTCTTTATTTACAGAAGTGGTTATGAGTAATAAAATAAAAGTCCCTTTTCATTCCCATGGTACAAGGTCACTGCCAATAAACATGTAATCTCCACCTCTTTCATCTCAAGCAATACAATGACCAATCACATTCTTAACAAGTCCACCATTCACTAACTATGATGGCATACTAATCTGAGCACTGCTAAGCCCCAAAACACCACTCATTTTTGCAGGTGAAGTTGCTAGAGAACCCTGCGAATCATATGACACCCAAACACTAGATTTGTTTGAATGATGGAGTCATTAGTGAGCAAGACTCTAGCACTGTCTTTTACAAGGACTCCTATGGAAGAGCTATGATCAACATACTCTATTTCATAATCACACTGATCAGCAAGGGATTTGCACTCATAGTTGTGACTTGCTTGCATGCCCATACACATTGGGGCTTTTTAAGATATAATTTTTCCTCCATTGGGTTTGTACAAAGGGTGTGGGCCCTTGGCACAACTTTTGCAAGGAGCATCACACTAAATCCATGCCAAATCACTACCAGTATCCACGTCAAGGTGATAGGGCTTTGGTGGATTTCTAATAAGCATAGAAATGTAGTAAATCCCATCTAGATAGACATCGCCCTTGATAGGGAAAATAGTAGAAGAATTCTTAGAATCAACAGATGAAACTTTAACAACCTTATTCCTAACCACATCCCTCTCCACAAAAATACCCAAATTCAATTGAGGATTATCTCCCATAGGGCCACGATATCCAACTCCATACTTGGGATACAACTTGTACACCCCAGTCCTCTTACCATCCTCAATTTAAGGAAATTTTGACCATTCACATGCAAGTTGAACTCCTACACCTCTGAAAGAGGCATTTTCACCTTCCCAAAAACATTTTTGGTGAAATTGCTCATAATAGGCCTTAACTCAAAAGTTCTTCATGTCAGCCACTTTTCTTAAGGATCTTTCACGTTCTTCCATCCTACATCCAAGTTCTTCATGTCTTATTACACTCTCAAGTTTGAAAGGTTTTGGCTTGGTACATTCCTATAAATTTACAATCAACTAATCAAATGCTAATGAGATTCTTTACTGATATAATTGGGCAAAATCAATTCCATTTAGCATTATCCTTAGGTTTGTTTGTATGTTTTCTTTTAGTAAAATTTTTTCTTTCTGCACTGAATATGGAGTTAATTTGCATAGATTTTCCTAAGCAATAGGTGCTTGATGCTTCTTTTGTGAATGAAAGGTAGAAATACATTCCTTCATACACCTTTGTAGGAATTCAAGAGCTCTCTCCAATGTGTCAACCTATTTGAGGTATTTGTGATAAGGATAGCCCTTTTCACCATGGATTCTTCATGCTTGTTAGGAGAAAATGTTGTCCATTGAGGAAAATCCTTTAAGATATTTGCTTGTAGATGTCTCAAAGACTACCATGTTAACTTCATTTGAAGCACCATGCTTCTACATTGCTATCTTTTGATGATCCCGATGACATTTACTTATATTGGCCTTTAGTGATATCAGAACCAAGTCGAGCTATCAGATCTTTTTAGAACTTTAGAACCCATTATTGGAGGTTAGGAAATCTTTATATTCCCTGACAATAGAATATTTGTCTTTTTATAAAGTACTTCAAATTTCATACAAATACTTTAGAAAAAAAATGATTTTAATAAAGTCATTGAAATTTCAAAACCACCAGACTTTATAAGTTGTCCCTAACAATAATTTAACTCCATATAAATTTGAAGTTGAAATCTTAAAACCATGCTTGGGCTGTGAGATGAAAACCATCATATCTTCTACATAACAACTTTGTTTTGTTTGAAATTTGGACAAAAGGATAATTAGACAATGCAAAGAAAAACCCAAAAAAAAATTAACTTCCAACAACATGGAATTTGAATTTTGGCCTCATTTGTAACTTGGCAGGGAAAAAATGTAAGGTTTAAAATCTCTCAAACGGTGAGAAATTTGGGCATGAAAACAGGCCAAATTGGTCAAAATGAGGTTATGAACAAACCCACCAAAGGATCCCATACTAGATCTTATGGATTTTTAGATTTAATTGTTTTTGTGATTTGGTAGGTTCAGGGGCATATAGGAGAATGCACTAAAATTTGAAAAATTTCAAGTTCAAATTTTGGGATAACAACAGGGTCCGATTGGGGATGAGGATTTTGAAGGACGAAGCATGGGACCTAGAATCTCAAGCATGGATCAATGCTTAAATCCATTGGGAAACAGATTCAAGGATAAAAAATGGGAGACCCGAACAAAAACCCAACAACACACAATAGGAAAAAGAATAAAACAACCTAAGACACCTATGTACCCAGAATGGGTACCACATACCCCAACCTCTCAAGAAATTATGAAAAGCCATTAACTAGCTGGGAGAAACATATGCCAGTGCAAAAAAGGGGTGTGCACTTGTGAGGTGTCTGCAAGCTTAGAATTCGCTTCTTGATCATGAACATAAATATAATGCTTATGAAGTAAAAGGGATTATTGAAAGATGTACCAAAGAGCCATTCTTCGTCATACACCTCTGAAGTTTCCTATGAACTATTTTCAATATCAACCCCTTTTGAAATAATTAGAAGAATCACATCATGGACAACCAATTTATCAAATTTTTGAACATTCTCAAATAAAATGATTTCAATTTTATCTTCACTATTTGATTCATCCTTCTATATGGGCAGCTCTATATTTATATATTTATCACCCAAGCCATCTTTTTCCATAACCTGCAAAGAAGATACAACCACCTCTTCTCCACATAGGAAATCATCTCCTATTTTTTCTAAGCTCCATTTTGGAATGCGAACAACATGGAGCTGAACATTCTCATTTACTAAATCAACATTACTTTCTGCATACTTATTCATACAATCATTCTCTATCCCATGTTTCACAACTTCAAAATTAGATTCAAAATGAGGTGGTTCAAGAGTGAAATCATTGCTAACCTTTGCTTGCAGTTTTTCTTCTTCATGATTCGATGTGGGAACTTCAAAAACTTCACCCTCCAGCTATTGATGATTCAAGAATAAATCTGATGTATCATTCCAACTATTCTTTTCATTGAAAATGTGTTCACTGGCTGCAATAGGAGTTGTTAGACCACCCATATTTGGATAGTCACCAATAGAGTATTCTTCTTCAACACATGTATAGGAGAGAGTACAACATCTCCTTCACAAAGAAGGTTATCACCTAAAGCTTCTAAAATTTTTTGAGGCTGCAAACCTTCATCAACTTGACTATTATTTTTCTCTTCATTAATCTCAATAATTTCTTTTCCTTTCATAATTTTAGATTTTGAAAAATAATCAACATTGCATATATTTATTTCACCTTTAACACAAGCTTCATTTGATTTCACCTTTAACACAAGCTTCATTTGATGAATCATTCTCAACAGGTATAATTGCATCTTCAAAGTAAAATAACTCAAAGATGAATTCTTCCCTTACCTTTGGTTGCAATATTTTTCCTTTATCATCTTCTTCATAAAACTTGAAGGTCATATACTCTCATTGTGTATCAGTCATAACTTCATGATCAACACTAAGACTCAAAGAAAAAACATCAGAAATGAAACATTCTTTCTGTGAATTGCTCAATGAATCAATCTCTAGAAATGCAACTATTGATTGTGACTTTTGAATATCACATTCTACAAGCATGGGATCAAGTTTGATAGAAAGAATTTCTTCACTTCTTGCACAAGGAAAATCATCAGTAAGAGGATAAGTAGATTTGGAATGCAATTTATCCATTCTCTCATTAGGCTCCTCTTCATCTTCTTTATCAAATGCTAAATCAATTTTATCAAGGACAAAAACCTCCATGTCCGAGCTATGATTTAAAAGCCCTTTTCCAACTTCATAAGAAATAATTTCTATCTCTTGGTCCTTTTAATCAATATCAAAGTTAAATATTTATGATTCAAGAGAAAATACAGTAACATTCACACCTTCTTTCATATCATCAGAGGCACAAGTGGTTGCATTCACTTCAGTGATGTGACCATCTTCATCTAGGATTCCACATAAAAATTCATCATTTGATCTTTCGAGGCACCATTTTGGAATGAGAATGATGTTGGGCTCTTTTGATAGTACCTTTTCATTATTCTCTTCAACAAAAGTGGATGATTGTTCAATCTCACTCCTTTGTATGCATGTTGGGAAAGATTCTGGTCCTTTATTTTCAGCTTGGTTCAATTTTTTTTCTTGTTTCTAATTGTGATCCCATGGCACTAAAAATTCTTTGGGTTCAACCAATGTTTTCACATAATCTTGTTCACCAAGAACATAAAAGTTATAAGAAACTTGGTCTTCACTCTTTGGTTCTTCTTTGAGAAATTTTAATCTTTCTACAACTATTTGATGAATCTTTTGTTCAATCTCTTTGAGAAGATAAAACTTGTGATGCAAACATCTGAGCAATGATGTAGATTTTTAATCTTTTAATGGATGCAACCTTTTATTTTCCACTTTAGAGATGCTTTCTTTGAGACTGTTCCACAGTGAATGAAGTATTTCATCTTCTTTAGCCAATATCTCTTCAATTATTGGCATAGGTTGTCTTCTGGGTTTAGGTTGATTTCTTTGATATGACTTGCATCAAACCATTTTCTGAGCTCTTCAAATAAAATATAATTTCCAACCTTACTTCTTGATGAGGTACCTTCAAAATATTGGAGAATAAGGATGCACCAATCTTCACGTCCCCAATGAAATCGCCAAAAATCTATTGGTTAACAGATTTGTCAATTCAAGTTTATACTCCTTTGCCCACATGAATGACAACCTGACCAACTATTGAGTCACTTACAATGGTATGTGCAAGTTCTCTCTACTTTTTTTACAAGGAGCAACTACCTTCAGATAAATTGCAATGAATGAAAACATAGGGTATACTTTTCACTAGAAAGTAGAAAAGGCAAACTAACACCTACCCATAACCATGGAAATAGATGTGATGGATTAAACTTAGAGTGACGTGAATGCAAAAAAATGACACAGTCCACATATCTCACACCCAAATATGAGAACCAAGAAAAGAATGAGCAACAAACCCCTTTCAACAGATGAATTACTCTAAATTCAAAGCTTCAGAATTAGCATACAAAGTCTGATATAATAGAATAACACCGAAGAGTAATTAAAAAGAAGGATAGTTCATTGCAATCAAAAGAAAACACTAATAAATACATACATTCATAAATATTCTCTTTATTCTTTCAATGAAAAAATGTGAGTTCAAAGCCTCAACATCCCTATACAACAAGACTATGTTGAAAAGAAAATAGAACTGCTCCTTGCTTCCCTTGTTCTGAATAGCTTGAAAAATATCCTCCATTTGTAGAAAGATTTTTACAATAAATAAGCCTCCCCAACGAGACTCTTCACCTCCCATAATTGCTTCGTGAAACTAGACAATTCAAAAATTTCTTCCTTTCTCTTTCACATAACTATTTTTTGAGTAAAGCTTTGCAAATTCCTTTCACAACATAACTGTCTTTATTTGAAGATAAAATTTCAATTGTTGACTTAGAAAATATGAGTATTGGGAAATATCTTGATTAAGGTCATGCCCCTTTCTTATATATTCACCATGAATCAAAGAAACTACGAGCTTTTACAATGGTATATGTGTGAGTAAGCCTTTCAAATATCATGTACACATCATCTTTTACATTGACATTTTTATCTTTGGGAAGATATCTTTGGTTTGTAACTCAAGACTGTTAGAGCTCCTTAGTAACCAATTTCTTTATTTATAGAAGTGGTTATGAGTAATGAAATAAAAGGCCCTTTTCATTCCCATGGTACAAGGTTAGTGCCAATAAACATGTAATCTCCTCCTCTTTCATCTCCAGTAATACAATGACCAATCACATTTTTAACAAGTCCACCATTCGTCAGTTGTGATGGCAGACTAATCTGAGCATTACTAAGCCCCAAAACTCCACCTATTTTTGTAGGTGAAGTTGCTAGAGAACCCTGCTAATCATATGCACACCCAAAAACTAGACTTGTTCGAACAATGGAGCCATTAGTGAGAAAGACTGTAGCACTTTATTTTACAAGGACTCCCATGGAAGAGCCATGATCAACGTACTCTATTTCATACACACTGATTAGTAGGGCCTTTGCACTCATAGTTGTGACTTTCTTGCATGCCCATACACATTGGAGCTTTGCAAGATACAGATACAAGTTTTCCTCCATTGGGTTTGTACAAAGGGAGCATCACATTGAAGCCATGAAAAATCACTACCAGTATCCACGTCAAGGTGATAGGGCTTTGGTGGATTTCCAATAAGCATAGAAACATAGTAAAGCCCATCTAGATAGACATCACCTCTGATAGGGAAAACAGTAGAAGAATTCTCAGAATTGGAAAATGAAACTTTAACAACCTTATTCCTGACTGCATCCTTCTCCACAAACATACCCAACTTCAATTGAGGATTATCTCCCACAAGGCCACAATAGTCAACTCCATACTTGGGATATAGCTCGTACACCTAGTCCTCTTATCATCCTCTTCATTGTTGGTATCATCAAAATTAGAAGACCACTGCCAAATTGCTAGGGCTAATACCCCAACCAATAGAATAGCAGACACCTTCCTAAGATTTAGACCCCTCTTGCTTAACAAATACCTTCTAGAATTTGAACTAGGTATATGCTACTGATGCAAAATCTACTATTGATGTTGCAATATAGAACCCCATCTAACAATAAAATCTGACCAAATTGTTTTTTCCTTTAGATGGATTGTCTAGAGGGTGCAAGGAAATTATGACCATTCACATGCAAGATGAACTCCTACACCTCTGTAAGAGGCATTCTCACCTTCCCAAAAGAATTTTCTGTGAAATTGCTCATAATAGGCCTTAAATTGATAGTTCTTCATGTCAACCACTTTTCTTAAGGATCTTTTACGTTCCTCTATCCTACATCCAAGTTCATCATGTCTTATTACACTCTCAATTTTGAAAGGTTTTGGCTTGTAAATTCTTATAAATTTACAATCAACTAACCAAATGCTAATGTGGTTCTTTACTGATATAATAGGCAACATTGATTCCATTTAGCATTATCCTTAGGTTTCTTTGTATGTTTTCTTTTAGTGAAACTTTTGCTTTCTGCATTGAATATGGAGTTAATTTGCATAGATTTTCCTAAGCAATATTTTCTCAATGGTTCTTCTATGAACATAAGGAAAAATACATTCCTTCACACACCTTTGTAGGAATTCAAGAGCTCTCTCCAATGCGCCAACTTATTTGAGGTATCTAGGATAAGGATAGCCCTTTTCACCATGGATTCTCCATGCTTGTTAGGAAAAATTATTGTCCATTGAGGAAAATCCATTAAGACCTTTGGTTGTAGATGTCTTAAAGACTACCATGTTAACTTCATTTGAAGCACCAAACTTATACATTGCTACCTTTTGACGATCCCGATGGCATTTACTTATATCGGCCTTTAGTGATATCAGAACCAAGTCAAGCTATCAAAGCTTTTTAGAACTTTAGAACCCATTATTCGAGGTTAGGAAATCTTTATATTCCCCGAGAATAGAATATTTTTCTTTTTATAAAGTACTTCAAATTTCATACAAAGAATTTAGAAAAACATTTGATTTTAATAAAGTCATTGAACTTTCAAAACTACCAGACTTTATAAGTTGTCCCTGACAATAATTTAACTCCATATAAATTTGAAGTTGAAATCTTGAAACCATGCTTGGGCTAAGAGGTGAAAACCATCATATCTTCTACATATTAGCTCTATTTTGCTTGAAATTTGGACAACAGAATAATTAGACAACATAGAGAAAAATTCAGAAAAGTTTTAACTTCCAACAACATGGAATTTGAATTTTGGCATCATTTGTAACTTGGCAGGGGAAAAATGTAAGGTTTAAAATCTCTCAAACAGTGAGGCATTTGGGCATGAAAACTGACCAGATTGGTCAAAATGAGGTAATGAACAAACCCACCAAAGGATTCCATACCAACTCTTATGGATTGTCAAATTTAATTGTTTTTGTGATTCGACAGGTTAAGGGGCATATAGGAGAATGCACTAAAATTTGTAAATTTTCTAGTTCAAATTTTGGGACAACAAAGTCGTAGCTAACTTTGCAAGAAGAATAAAAAAAGGCTTTAGTAAGTATGAAGGTAAAATGCTCTTTAAGTGCTTTAGTTGTGGAGAAAATGGCCACTATGCTGCAAAGTGTCTAGAAATAGCTAAAAAGAATAAACAAAGATATGAGAAAGAAAAGAAAGGAAAGAAGATTAACAAAGCTTACTATGTTAATGAGAATGTTAGTATTTTAAATGAAAATTTTGATGGAGCTTCCAATTTTTTTTTTGATTCTTGGGGATCCTATGGATTTAATCAGCACTTTAAACCCTCATCCCCATGTTTGGATAGGGTTTTTCCTTTGAAAAACCCTTAGCCATTCTAATTTTAGGATGAATTGCCCTGTTCGTCTCTCATTATTTAAGTCATCACTTGAGCCATTGTATGCGTCTGTCCACCACCCCCTCTGGCTTAGAATACCGGTTACCTAGTTGACCATTGACTTTAATCTTTTCCTAAGGCTGAGTTTTAATATTTCCCAAATGACTTAAGCTTAAGTCATTCATCCATAGGGGTCAAATCACCATTGGCCTAACAATGGCCCCTTATTTAATGCTAACCTTGTTGTGTGTGCAGGTTTTGAGATTCGAGACCATGGGAAAGGATCTTGGCCTTACCCTGCCAGTTTGTGGATGTAAAGTGCCAGCTAGTTACACAGTGCGAGGACAACGAGATGAAGACGTGTGTCCTTATACAGACGTGGGGTCTTTTCTCCACTATCTGGCTTACTACATATGGTTCTGAACCGACAACAAAGATTAAACATTGGGAACAATCTCCATCGTTCCCCGCTGGATCATAGGGAAAAAATGAATGCTCTTTAAAGGTTGTGAGATCAACGAGATCCCAACATGTGGATTAATCCACCAAGTCGTGAGATGGGAAAAACTTGCTGATAGAGTAGTTGTCATTTGATTTAGATCGATGTTATTGGCCAAAGACAAATGGATGAGGCATTGTTGGAATTCAAAGTTAGTCAACCCAATGTGAGCCATTTGATCTACCACCTCCTTGAAAGATCAACAATTGGCATTCAAAACTGATAAAAAGGAACGTGATAGCCATTGCATTCTGCAACCAGTGGGCATTAATGATCCACTCTCTATAGGTGTGATCAAATTGATCTGTGTGTGTGGAGACTTAATAGTCGGTAATCATGAAGTATGATATGTAGATTTCCATGCACTTGGGAAATAAATGGTGACAATATGCATGCCAACGAATTGCCTAGTTTACGAGTGTGTTTTCATTAAGCATTGATGATTGAGCTATCATCACATTGTTCAATAAATAGAAGTTGAGAGTTGCTATTTTTACCAACGTAATTAGTTGTTAAGTCTTTTGAGTTTTTGTAGAATGCCAAGGTTACAAGTGTAGATTTTTCTAGTGGCAGGATGAATAAGTTTGGTGCTTCATCTGTTCCAGTGTGGAGGTCTTCCGAACTCAATTCATAGAAGTCCCATGGTGAGGACCTGGAGCAAGGACAAAGCACTCATGATAATATCCATGGCAAGGGATATGCACCTATTGTTACCAGACGTAGCCATTGACTGAAGGGTCAAGCTAGGAGCTCGGAGGTAATGGGAGCAAAAGGAGAAGAATATGTTGGGCCCTCCAACAAAATTTAGTAGAAAATTTGATGTGGTAATGGTTCTCTCAGATGAAAAAACTCACCCATTGACATCACAAACAACTTTTCTAAGACTAAAATAGACAAATTCTGGCTATCGCCAGTATCTCGTGGCTCTGGGATGAGTTTCATCCCTTGGAGAGGAGGTATTGTCCATCTCTCCTTTAGTTGTCAGGAATCCTAGTGGGTGAGATGGTGTTGTGCTGAAATGAGACAAGAATGAAGAGGGGGTTGAAGTATCTTCTCCACCTCTTGCGATGATGCAAAGTGGGCGTGTGTATCAAGGATTGTGTGCTGGTGGTAATAAGTCTTCTAGTTGCTGAAAAGGTGGTGTGTGGAATGAAAATTTTGTGTTGTTTGATAATTTTTGTGGCCGTTTCTTTCTCTCTTCTTGCATGGATAGTAATTTTTGAGGTGTTGGATGTTGACTGTGCACTCTCGTAGCAATGTGAATGTCGAATGTGTTGCTTACTTGGCGGTTGAGGGAATTTTTGGCGGAACTTTAATTTTCCCTCTTTGGTGGCTGTTGCAATTGTGGTTTCCCCATTTCAACGTGCTACTGCATAATCATCATGTGGGGAATTTTGAAATGAAATGAAATTTTGTAATGTGGTATACATTTTGAGTCAGAAGCTTGTTTTCTCCCTTACATTATAAAAGGGAATTCATGGCTCATTTGCAGGGGGTTCTAGTCTTTTGAGTCTTTAGGTCTAATATGTGAAAAGGGTAGAAATTAGAAGAATACCAAAAAATAGATTGGCTGAATTGTCTTAGTCTTTGAACTGTGCATATGAAAATATTAAATAGTTTTGTAGAAATTACTAATATCAAAATAGATTTCATGCATAATTCATATACTCTTCTTTGTACATCTCTTGCAAATTTTGAATATAATATCAAGTATATTATGTTCGTCTTCAAATACTTCATTTGAATGAATGTATTTATTTCTTCTTTGGTTCAAAAAATCAATTAAATGCTTAAATGAGGCCATGAATTTGTGAGAGTTTATAGAGGATTTGGTAAGAAGTGATGTGTTATGTACAATGAGTTTTCATAGTGCAAAGCCTTATGAAAATAGTCTAGAATTATCAGATTTAAAGAATTTCTATATGACTGATTGTGAGATGCATGAATCCATCACCCAATTGATGAAGACACTAGTCTATTTGTTATGGTATTCATCATTTGAATGATAATGATAGTATATCAGGTTGTGGACTCAGGGTTAGAATGCAAATTTCTTAAAATTCATTTACTATGAGACATGTATGTGAGATATTCTCCTTGTTCCTGGTGAATTGATAGTTATTTGCTTAAAGATTAGCCAACCTTTGAGTGAATTACATTATTTACCCTTGATAGGAACCAAATTGTGATTTTCTATGTCATTCATAGAGATATTTAAATGAAATGTTGAAAGGAACACCCTCCTAGGTCCCACAGAGCCTAAAGTGTAGAAGATTTCAATCTTTAATTGAATCTTGTTAGTTGACTATTCATTTTAAGGGTCTTGAATATAGGAGTTGGCTACTCTTTAGAGATTCCTTAGATGTACTGGAAAAACACAAAAAAAATGATGACTCTACTAGGGAAATTATTATTCTTTAAATGTAGATAAAATGTAGAGTTAAGTGATGTAGTGAATCTAATGTCTTGTTCAGATGTTGACAAATTCTTGAACCTGGTAGACAATTGGAGTATAGAAAATATGGAAGGATCCGAACATGACTATACTATGGAAGATAGCCCAAAACATGTACTATTTGTAAAGGAACTTCATCTCATTTGAAGTTCAATCCTCTTTAAAGGAGGTGGCAACTTTGAATCAAAGAACTTGAGAAAGCATACATCAATTTCTCGGATCTGCATTTTAAAAGACAAAGGATAGTTAGCCACTGCAAATTACTAGGTACTTTCATAGAATTTGAAGAAATCATAGCATATTATGGGTAAATCAAGATAAATTTCCCATGTTCGAGATGAAAATGATTCCCTAATATGTGAATTAGCACTATATGAGGGAATATTAGTAAGGATTTAGCATGCCTTTGTGTATAAGTTGAAATTTTTGCATTATGACAAAAGAAGCATGTTAAATTGTTAGATCTTAGGCAACATTTATAAGGAATACACTTGCTAGAGGCTTAGGATCATATTTGCAAAAGAAATTAATGTAATATTCTATAATTGCATAGTATATTCTAAGTTCCTTTTCAAGAATTAAAGGTGAATTGTCAATTTATACCATTTGGTGTAAATATGGACAAGAGCATACAAGGTGAACAATTGTTCTCCCACCAAGGAAGTTTTAGTACTAATAGGTATAGGGCCCTCAACTTTGACAATATTTGTGGATATCCAAATATTGTACCACCCAAGATCAGGGATAAAATACTGAAGTTCAGTGGTGACAAGTCAGAATCAACAAGAAAGCATGTGCAAGAATTTGTTGATGTGATGGGTGATTATGAGATAGATTTTGAAGATGTGGTTATGAAGTTATTTTTTCAATCACTAAAAGGAGATGCAAGAGACTAGTTCTCTTTCTTGTTAGTATCCTTTGTACATTGTTGGAATGAACTTAAGGTATTTTTCATGGAGCAATTTGGTGAAAGGATAAATCCAAGTGTTGCAAGGAAGAACTCCATGGAGATCTTCAAGGATAATGAAGAATTAATCCCTTCCTTCAACCTTAGATGTGCAAAGGTCATAAGGAAAATCCCTAAACACATGAGACCAAAAGATGTTGAATGTTTGGTTTTACATTTGGGGGCATTTGATAGTAAGATGAGCTTCTTGTTAATAGATAAAGAACCTGCTACCTTAAAACAAGCCTACCAAGAAGCTGTGAATATTGAGAACAATTTGAAATACTCAATCATGAGGGGACCTATGATTGCTAGCATGACTAGCTCTAATATAATTCACGCTATTAAGCCAAACCAATAAGGAAATAAAAAAAAAATTCAAGAAAAGGATCCCATAGATGTTACTTTGCATTACTCCTATGAGATACAAAACATGAGCAAGCATCAACCTCACATCAACCAAGGTTAGGAAGGGCTGATTTAATTCTCTCTGTTAGAAAGTTGTATGAGATGAAGAGACATGCAAATGAGTCACCATATGACTTCTTTTCAAGATTCTTGGATGTTCTAATGGAGATACCCAAGATTTTTAGGCCTAATTATTTAATGTGCATTAATTTGTTTTGTGAAGCCTACAAATCAGGAGCAAGACAATGGCCTGAGAATCTGAAGCCTCATAGCCTTGATTAAGTAGTGGATTGGATAAACACTATGGAAGATATTGAGGATAGTTATATGCCCCTAGTTGTTTCCCAAAATGGGGATAATAATTGCCATAGTGAGGAAAATCAAAGGATAAGATTGATAGATCAAGGAGGAGTATCAGAGTCCGAACAACTGATTGTTGAATGTTATTTTACAAGCAACATAGAAGCAAAATAATGCAATAGTGATGAGGATGAAGATAAAAGTTGTGAAGACAAAGAAATAATACCTAATTATCTTCCTTTGGATGTCATAGGCTATGAACAAACTCAAGAGGTACATGGTGAAGCCTCAAAAATTGATTTAGCTAGGAGTAATGATGCACCAATCAATGATGGGAATGCACTTGGTCTCAATTATAAGGCACAAATGAGGAATCAAAGGGATGAGATCAAACTTGGTCAATCTTCTATTGAATATGATTCTTCTTATGAAATGGAGATGGAGTCCCATGCTTCCAGTATGGGATATATTAATAGCTCAGAGGGGGTGTGTTTCCTAGGAAGTGAGCAATTATCTTCATGTGAAGAATTTTCTAAATGTGGATCAAATGTTATGATTACAAATGATGAAGAGGATATTGAAAATGTTTCTCTCTATTCTTCAAGTGACTACACTGATTTTTAATGCACTGATGATCAAAATGATTGGGATCCTGACACTGAGAAAGATGAGACACATGTGACCATCATGAAGGTATGGAAAAATCCTTTGTTTGATGAACATGTATTGGACAGTGAGGTCATAAATGATGATTCCTATTGGTGTAGAAGCAATCCTCTTTTTGAAGAAAATCCAGATGACTACTTAGCAAGTACTACTAGTGAATGTGTTGTGGATGGTACAAATAAGAGTCAAGCTGATGTAGAGACAGGGATAATTTTACCTTTGAAGATGTCAACCCTGACTTCACAGTTTCACAACTGAATGAGAAATGTGATGACAAAATCACTAATGAATTGGTTTACCAACATGTGATTGAACAAATTGTACATGACAAGCATCAAGAGAATGACTCAGACTTGATGACATTTACATATGACAATGGCTCACATGATAAGGAAGTTTAGGATGGTAATGGCAACGTTGAATGTAATATTACTATCAAAGGAGATGTGAATGATTATGTTAATTTCCCTATGGTAACTGGCCATGTGCTTGAAAAGATGATTGAAGTGTCAACCACTCAGTTTCCATGTGTTGATATGTGTCTGGACATTAAAGGAAGTCCATTCTTGGATGACCAAAAGGAAAATCTGGATGAATATATGAATGCTCAGGCAACATCATTTTATGCTGAGGAGAAGGAATTATTTGATGATTCTGTAGGATATGTTAATATTGCAAGATTATTTGATCCATGTGAAGGACCCCTCAAAGGTATGTACAACCAGAGGAATGATGTTGGTCAGTATGAAGCTGTATTGTAATTTTTTGTAGATGCACCCTACCTTATGAATCTTATTATGGAACTTCTTTCACCCCCTGAGTACAACACTTGTGACAAGCAGATGGAAGGTGTACCTGATTCCATGTTTCTTTTCCCCAATCTTGTAAAAGATTGGCCAAATATGAGCCAAAGTGTCTATGAAGTTTTCAAATTTGATGAACAAATGGGATGTGATCCTACACTTCATGACTATGTAGAATATGATGGTTTTGCTTTCTCATTTCAATTTGATGAGCCTATGGTGGAGAAGGTGAATGAATGGGGCAGCATTGCATTAATATATGGCCCTGATCATGATCATATTAATTGTTAGGAATTGCACAATGTCCATGTGGACCCACTACCAATAGAACAAGACAAATTATTTGATAGAGGAAAGAATTGTCCTTGAAGTTTCAGGGGCTAGGGGCCTCTAGTTTATAGATTGAAGCCAAGTGTTTAAAAGTGGCTTCTCATTGAAATGAATTGCAATGTATATTTTATGAATAGTGTACATAGGTTGGTTTGGTGTGTTTGGTTTATGTTGTGTCTGCTTGCCTTGTCCAAGTGGGCTCTTAGGTTTTGGTCTTCTACCTTGGTCTACTTCAACCTGAGATCTGGATTCTCGCTATACCCACTAGGGGTATACATCCCTAGCATGATCAACTAATGGAGCTTCCAAATTTTTTGTAATTCTTGGGGATCCTATGGATTTAATCAACACTTTAAACCCTCATCCCCATGTTTGGATAGGGATTTTCCTTTGAAAAATCCTTAGCCATTCTAATTTCATGATGACTTTCCCTACCGGTCTCTCGTTCTTTAAGTCATCACTTGAGCCATTGTATGTGTTTGTCCATTGGCCCCTCTAGCTTAGAACACTGGTAACCCAGTTGACCATTGACTTTAATTTTTTTTGAAGGTCGAGTTTTAATATTTCCCAAATGACTTAAGCAAGGGTCAAATCACCATCGGCCTAACAATGGCCCCTTATTTAATGCTAACCTTGTCATGTGTGCAGGTTTTGAGATTTGAGACCGTGGGAAACAATCTTGGCCATACCCTGCCAATTCGTAGATGTAAAGTGCTAGTCGGTTACACAGTGTGAGGACAACGAGATGAAGATGCATGTCCTTATATGGATGTGGGGCCCGTTCTCCACTATCTGGCTTACCACCCATGGTTCTGAACTGACGACAAATATTAAATATTGGGAACAATCTCCACTATTCCCCACTGGCTCATAGGGAAAAAATGAATGCTCATTAAAGGCTACAAGATCAACGAGATCCCAACATGTGGATTAATCCACCAAGTCATGAGATAGGCAAGACTTGCCGACAAAGGAGTTGCCATCTGATTTGGATCGATGCTATTGGCTGAAGACAAATGGACGAGGCACTGTTTGAATTCAAAGTTAGTTAGCCCAATGTGAGCCGTTTGATCTACCACCTCATCAAAAGATCAACAGTTGGAATTCAAAATTGATAAATAGGCATGTGATAGCCATTTCATTCTGCAACCAATGGACATTAATGATCTACTCTCTGTAGGTGCGATCAAATTGATCTTTGTTCATTTGGAGACTTAATTGTCGGTAATAATGAAGTATGATATGTAGATTTCCATGCACTTGGGAAATAAACGATGACAATATGCATGCCAATGAATTTCCCAATTTGTGTGTGTATTTTCATTGAGCATTGATGATTGCTATCATCACATTTTTCAATAAATAGAAGTTGAGAGTTGCTATTTTCACCAATGCAATTAGTTGTCAAGTCTTTTGAGTTTTTGTAGAAAGCCAAGGTTTCAAGTGTAGATTTTTCTAGTGGAAGGATGAATAAGTTTGGTGCTTCATCTATTCTAGTGCAGAGGTCTTCCCAACTCAATTCACAGAAGTCCCATGGTGAGGACCCAGAGCAAGGAAAAAGTGCTCATGAGAATATCCATGACAAGGTACCTGCACTTGTCATTACTAGATGTAGCCACTGAATGAAGGGTCAAGCTATGAGCTCAAAGGCAATGGGAGAAAAAGGATAAGAATCTTTTGGGCCCTCTAGTAGAATTCAGTGAAAAAATCAATATGGTCATGGTTCTTTCAAACAACAAAACTCATCCATTGACATCATGGACAACTTTTCTAAGACTGAAATGGAGACAGATTCTAGCTACCGCCTATATCTCGTGGCTCTGGGCCGAGTTCCATCCCCTAGAGTAGAGGTATTTTTTGTCTCGCCTTTAGCTGTTAGGACTCCTAGCGGGTGAGATGGTGCTGTGTTGAAATGGGACAAGAGCGAAGAGGGGGTTGAAGTATCTTCTCCACCTCTTGTGATGATGCAAAGTGGGCACGTGTACTGGGGATTGTGTGCTGGTGGTAATAAGTCTTCTGGTTGTTGAAAAGGTGGCATGTGGAATGAAAATTTTGTGCTATTTGATAATTTTTGTGGTGGATGTTTTCTCTCTACGTGTGTGGATGTTAATTTTTGAGGTGCTGGATGCTGACTATTCACTCTCACGACAATGTGAATGTCGAATGTGTCACTTACCTGGCAGCTGAGGGAATTTTTGGTGGCACTTTACTTCTCCCTCTTTGGTGGCTATTGCAATTGTGGTTTCCCCATTTCAACGTGCTAATGTAGAATCAACATGTGGGGAATTTTGAAATGAAATGAATTGTAATGTGGTATGCATTTTGAGCTGGAAGCTTGTTTTCTCCCTTACATTATTGTTGTCAATTAGATTGCACTTGAATGCTTGAATGGTTAAATTTAGCAATCTGTTGAAACATGGGAACTATCTTTAGGTTGTGGGTATTCCTATGGCGAAGATAGACCTCCAGATTCTTGGCTCATTCCTATATGATGATCAATTAGGTACTTGAATGATTTGTTTTGAGAAAAGGGTAAGAAGGATTGAACTGAATGCATGAACTAAAATTAAAACCTCGATGATGCACCTAAATGATGGTAAACTTGCAGAATAAGAATGGTTCACAACTTATATCTTCAGGAAAAACTGTTAACATGGCCCAATTTGAACACTTCAAACACATGAATAATTCATTAAAAGGCTGCATATTTTCTTTTTCTACTAAGGAAAACTAAGTTTTCACAAATTAAAGGAAAAAGAAAACAATTTTTGAGTACAATTAATGACCTATGAAGAACTGCAATTGTGTATATGCATGCATAACAAGACATAAATTTGAAGGTTTCAGAAATGAAACTCATCAAAATTGCATCAAATTATTTAAACAATATGAAACACCTGAAATTGGAAAGGTGAACTCTATTTCAATTAATATCATGGAGGAAAAACTCTACAAAAATGATAACCCATAAAGCTACTACTGTATTAATTTGAAACTGAAAGCTGAGTTACATGATATTTCTCTTTGCATAATGCAAAGGCTAAAAACCAAGAACTAGAGGAAAAAGATAAACTTTTTCCAATATATACAATGAGAGGCAAATCCAAAGTGTATGAAAGTGAAACTGAAAGTCAACTTCAGTATAAAAATGATAACTCCAAGGCAAATACCGAGAAAAATAAAGGTCTGGAAAAGAAGAGCTTAAACTCATGCAAAAATAAGTGAACTTGGGCTCAAACTCGCAGTCACAATGTGTACAACTGAAAAGTAGCTCGAACTGAACTGGAAATCCATAAGAGGTGAGTCCAAGCATGCAACAGGCACCTCGTTCATGTCAATCTTCCCAAGATAACTGGAACTCCATCTTTGTATGACGATCTTTAGTTGATAATCTTTGCATGATCAGTTAACTCAAACACAACTTGAACCCCACTCTTGTCTTTGATCTCTTTGCATGTTTAAAGTGAAGCTAAGTGTTTGAATAATATTAAAGTAATCAATAAATAATTACTTTAATATTGATGATGTATTTGCCTTATTATTTGTATCGGCATTATGAATATTAAAGCAATTATTTATTGATTTCTTAAATATCATTTACAATATATAATTTTCAATTGTCATGAAAGACAATATATAACATTATACCCAATAATAAGGTGACCTAAATACATGGCAAATGTATGGATATTGATTTTTCTATAAAAAAATCATAAAATTATTAAAGCATACTACCTAGGCCAAGCACAAATGTAAGGAAAACCTTAATACCATGAAGGTATTAATTAGAGGTTGGAAATCATAAACAATGAGATAAAATACCCTATCATCGAATTAAAAGCAGTTGAACCCTAAAAACATCATTAATTTTTCCATTTTTCACTTCTGCTTGCTATGTCATGCCGCCATCATGGAGACGATAGGGTTTACAGAAAAAATGTGAGGATTCTAGTCTTTGACCCCTCTATGGGATGAATCTCCATCAGTAAACATGGTAAGTCAATCTTTGAGCCATTTTGTGATCTCCTTTCTCCATTTTTGAACAATCTTTTGGCCTCAAGGCCGCAACTTAGCATGTATTTCTGATGCTCTTTTTGTGTATATTTCTCCACTCTGAGGCTGCCATGGTGGGAAACTGGGATTTAAACTTTGTCATTCCTTGCTGCTTCTATCAAAATTCTTGAAGATTTGCTTAGGAAAAAATTGTAAGGTAAGTAATCCTTAGTCATAAATTTGGCTATTGATCTCCAATTTGAAAATATTCTCAGGTTTTAGGGTGCGGCCCTTCATTATTTCTGATTCACTTCTTTGTTTGATGAAATTAAAGTTCTGAGATAAAAGCATTACCCTATGGAAATACCTTTGAAAATTTATGTATGTTCTTCCTTCTGTAGGTTGCAGCCTTGAGGCTGCTAGTTGAAATTTTTTCTAAAACCCTTTATCATGAAATACATTTTTCTTATTGAAGGTCGTGACCATGTTTTGTGCTCCTCTTATTTTTGGGTTTATCCTATACTTGCACAAGCTTGAATATCTTTATTACCCATATGTAGGTTCTTCATGTTCCAGGCTATTAAAACTTCATTCACAAGTTCCTGCTCCTTACCTTAACTCATGCTTCTTAAAGTTACTGCTTATATGCTAATGAGGACTGTCTTTAATGATTGCTCCACAATTTGGAGATTTCTATTCAATGTGCAAAATGTTTTTCCTGTAGTAATATGTCTACCTCCTGTAGCAATATGATGAATAAATTTCATGAGAAAATAGCTACAGGTTCTACATAACTGGGTCATTTTTTATAAGCTTGGGTACTCTTTCATTTCTAGTAGAGACAAAACAAAAACTTAAGGGTTCCTCTTTTATATTCAGTCAAAATGGAATACATGCTCACTATACAGTATGTTGCTCTATTGTTTATTTTCATGAGTTGTTGCTTACTGCCTGAACAGTTGCTTTTCTATGGGTTTGCATACTAAACATTGCCTTGAATCTGAAACTCAACCACACTGTCCTCCATCATGGTTGTATTTGTTGTCCTTTAACAAAATCTAAAGATTACTGCCTTCTTTACCAGTGCTCATGACTATTATCTTTAATCCATGTCACAAATGTCTCTATGTATTTGGTGACTATCCTTTTCTTGGGTCTATAATAAAGACTATGATAAATCTATCCTTCGATAATATTCTACTCTTGTTATGACTATACAAACCAATGCAAGAGGTGGTTGCTTTATGTTAACTGCCATTTAAATTTTCAAACTATCCCTTGGTCATTTGTGTTGCCTGAAAGTCTCGTAGCACTTGAAAGCTATGTTTATTCTAATAGGAGATTTCACAGTTAGAGCTATCATAGTCGGTCATAAAAACTCTCAAAGTGCACTTCAAACTTGCATTTGGATTGAGTGATTTTCATGAAGTATGCCATTTCATGGCTTCTCTGTCAAGAATAAAAGCTTACTGTTATGGCTATCTATCTGATTCATGGAGTCACTGTAATATCTTTGTTGTCTTGATGATTGAAAAGACTGTAACATGGCATTGTGATTATTGTCTTCAAATATGAGATGATTCTTTTATATCAACTACATTCCATGCCTTTGTTTGATGTTGTCCCATGTTATTTTTTATGAGTTAGGTTCAACCCTCATGGGAGCCACATTTTGCACCACTCATAACAATATCTATTGGTTTAAATGATGATTATACCTGTACCTGCACACTAAACAAATGTATTAGCAAAATAATTGAAGCTGGATGCTTCTATTGGACTCTATTTTCTTTGGTGATATCAATTTGATTACTTAATCATCAGATATATGCTTTAAAGGATGTAGATTATACTACTGTTGGAAATGTAGGCATAGGATAGGATATGACTTGTCATTGCTTAGAGACCATCTCTAATACCACTTTTCATCATACTTGCAGATGCTTTTGGAGCCTAGAGATGGATCAATTCAAAAGCATAACACAAGAACTGAAGATTTTAATGTAGAGACGATTCATCATTCCAGGAAATGATGAATCACCTTCTATCTTATGCTCATGTTAATTTTAGTTGTATAGTTTACATTCTTTTTTGAAAATTTATGAGTTCTTCTATTACAACATTTGCATAATCAAGTTTTGAAATTCAATGAATACTTTTAGCAGAAATTTTGCACCTTTCTGTGATGAATGCAATTCAGCTCTACCTATTTTGAGCTGTAGCTAAAAATAGGTAACAATTTGCAACCTCTGTAGAGTTTTTTCCTACTAAACACTATAGACTAGTTGCCTTGTATATCCATTGGGAATGGAGTCAATCTCTGCTCTTCAGACTTTTGAAAACCTTGTATCTCAGCTCAAACCACAAACTAAAAGAACTACTGCAACTATGTTTAAGACAGAGTCTGGAAATCAATGTGCAACAACTGCACCTTATTGAAAGCAAAACAATACTGGAATGAAAATGTACCACGGGGCACTTATTGAAAGAAAAACTAAAAATTCTACCCTACCCTACACTAACCAACAGTGTTAGTGATCAAACATGACCATTTACTGGCTGTGAGAAATAGTTGCCCTTTCTTAACAATAGAGGATGCTTCAAATCCTTAAGCTCAATCAAAAAGAGATATGTAAATGGTAAACATTTGATTAACTGTTGCAGTGAAACTTGGAACACCATGAAAATCACACCTCCCTCATTTGATTGACCACCAAAGATGCTATTTTGAGGCATATAGATGAGAGTAACCTACTACTCCCCAGTTGCAATCACATGCTTTGGCAGAATCATGTCTTGTTGTAATTTTGTAGACTCCTCTTCGGATAAATACCTAATCGGACACCCTTTTGAGAGCATAAAACTTGGCCTCTTATTGCTTCCTTCATGTTTATAAACTGTTGGCACTCCATCTTGTTGATTAGACTGCTCTACTTGTAGTTTAAGATTTTCTTCCTTCCTTCTTGTTGTCTCAATTTCAATCTAATCTAAAAGAGTTGGTTCACATAAATGAAATGAAGGAATGTGTGGCTCTTTGATTTGAACATGTTGATTGCATACTGCTGGCTCATATGGCATCAAACTATCATCAATGTTAGAACAAAAGACCTCTATTATGCCTAAAAACACATTTTCATCTAACTCAGAACTTTGCATTAAGTCCATATGAGTTTTATCATTTAGTTGCTCCATACCTGTCATAGATGCTACTGTGCATGTGATATCCTCATTTTCATCAATAAATTGAGGAAGTTCATCAAATAAATCAAAAAAATTCTGAGATTCACTCTCAATTTTCTCTACATGAACATGTTCAATTTGCTCTCATTTGTCATCTAAGCTTGAAACAAAGGATTCAAGGTCATTCCAAAATGAATACTCATCAGATATTTCTTGGTCCCTTGATAAAAAAGGAGTGGTTTTTACCTCATGAACCATCCTTTCCTCATGTTCATTTTCCTCTTTTAGTTGCTCGAAGACTTGATTATTACATTAATAGTCTTTAATCAACAACTCATCAAATTTTTTAACCTTTTCCTACTCATCCAACTCAATAAAAGAAGGAAGTTCATCGAATAAAAACATGAAATCATTGTGTTTGATACCTTTTTCAAGCTCCTCAACCTATTGTCCTGATTGATCATGTTCATTCACCTCCTGTTGCAAGTCTACTTTTCCAATGGTATCAATACATGCATGCGTATGTTGGCTCTCTTGAGATGACTATTCATGAAGACTCATAGCTTGATTTGTTACCTATACTTGTCTTTGCAATAGAAGAGGATTTCTGAAACTTGGAATGGGAGACTCTTGAACTAGATTTGGCATTTTGAAGTCAGGATACTTGGTCTAAGAAGGCCGCCATGGCTATTCAGTACCTTGATGATTTGGTTCAGGCTCTTGATATGATTGAAAATGAGGGTTCATGGGCTCCTGTAGGGATTGAGCTATTGAAGTAGAGGGAACTTGAGAAATCTCTTGAATTTCTTGAAGTAAAATAGGCTCTTCATGTGGCTGGTCTTGAGGATTAACAAATTTAGGTTGTACCAACATAGGCTCTTGTATTGGTAAAACATCTCAAAAACTTGGAACCTTGATTTTAAAAGGGTTATGAGACTCACTTTGCTTGAAACTTAAAATTACAAACCTCCTTCTGAACAGAATCATGTGGAATATAAGGAGCTACTTGGACCTCATGCCTCTGTGTTTGAGCAAGCAAAAGCTTCATCTACTCCTCTTTTTTCTGCTAACTCCCTTTTGAGCTTTTCTTCAAACTGTCTCCTTTGTGTCTCCAATTCCTCCTCATGAAGGTAGGCCTGATAATCTAATTCTTACTACTACGTATCAAGCTCATGTTGCCTCCTAAACTCTTATATTTGCTTTGCAATTTCTGACAATATGTCCTTCATGTTGTTCATGCTATTCTTCATATCATCAACCTCTTGGAGCTGATTGTGGACATATGAATATTGATATGAAGGTTGAGCAAGGGTGGGTGGGAGATAAGCATGTTGATAGGCTGATGTTGCATGGATGTTTAGGATAAAACCGGAAACATGATTGGCCTGATATGGCTGATAGGGTGATTGGTTGATAGGATTTTCATAGTAAGGAGGTGGGTATACATGTTGACTATGAAAACCCGACATCTTTACTCATATAATTAACATACCAGAAATAAAGCTTGTGTTTGAAACATACCAACACTGGGTCTTGTTGAAACTAGTAAATATGCTCAGAGTCACCAAGTATAAATTTGTACCTCTGAAAGGTAAAAATGTTGTTGTATATACCAGAACAACAGCTTGTATCTTTGAATTCTTTCTCTTGAAGATCACTTTAGAGTCCCATGGGGTGTACCAAAAAATGTTGTCAATCAGATTGCAATTATGTATATGCATGCATAACAAGATAGAAATTTGAAGGTTTCAGAAATGAAACTCATCAAAATTGCATCAAATTATTTAAACAATACAAAACACCTGAAATTGGAAAGGTGAACTCTATTTCAATTAATATCATAAAGGATAAACTCTGCAAAAAATGATAACCTGTAAAGTTGCTACTGTATTAATCTGAAACTGAAAGCTGAGTTACATGATATTTCTCTTTGCAAAATGCAAAGGCTGAAAAACAAGAACTAGAGGAAAAAGATAAACTTTTTCCAATATATACTATGAGAGACAACTCCAAAGTGCATGAAAGTGAAAGTGAAAGTCAACTTCAGTATAAAAATGATAACTCCAAGGCAAATCCCAAGCAAAATAAAGGTCTGGAAAAGAAGAGCTCAAACGCATCCAAAAATGAGTGAACTCGAGCTCAAAATCGCAGTCACAATGTGTACAACTGAAAAGCAGCTTGAAATGAACTGGAAATCCATAAGAGGCGCGTCCAAGCATGCAAAAGCCACCTTGTTTATGTCAATCCACCCAAGATAACTGGAACTCTATCTCTGTATGATGATCTTCAGTTGATAATCTTTGCATGATCAGTTAACTCAAACACAACTCGAACCCCACTCTTGTCTTTGATCTCTTTGCATGTTTAAAGTGAAGCTAAGCGTTTGAATAATATTAAAGTAATCAATAAATAATTACTTTAATATTGATGATGTCTTTTCCTTATTATTTATATTGACATTATGAATATTAAAGCAATTATTTATTAATTGCTTACATATCATTTACAATATATAATTTTCAATTGTCATGAAGGACAATATATAACATTATACCCAATAATAAGGTGACGTAAATACATGGCAAATGTATGGATATTGATTTTTCTATTAAAAAAATCATAAAATTATTAAAGCATACTACCCAAGCCAAGCACAAATGTAAGGAAAACCTTAATACCATGAAGGTATTAATTAGAGGCTGGAAATCATAAACAATGAGATAAAATACCCTATCATTGAATTAGGGCATTTTGTAAAAGCAACGGAACCCTAAAAACATCATTCATTTTTCCATTTTGCACTTATGCTTGCTATGTCACACTGCCATCATGGAGAGGATAGGGTTTACAAAAAAATGTGAG
The DNA here is from genome assembly GCA_007258455.2 of Sequoia sempervirens. NCBI lineage: Eukaryota > Viridiplantae > Streptophyta > Pinopsida > Cupressales > Cupressaceae > Sequoia > Sequoia sempervirens. The sequence continues at coordinate 88,244 of VDFB02258391.1, forward strand.
GATTCTAATCTTTGATCCCTCTATGGGACAAATCTCCATCAGTAAACATGGTAAGTCAATCTTTGAGCCATTTTGTGATCTCCTTTCTCCATTTTTGAACAATCTTTTGGCCTCAAGGCCACGACTTTGCATGTATTTCTGATGCTCTTTCTGTGTATATTTCTCCACTCTGAGGCCGCCATGGTGGGAACTTGGGATTTGAACTTTGTCATTCCTTGCTGCTTCTATCAAAATTCTTGAAGATTTTCTTAGGAAAAAATAGTAAGGTAAGTAATCCTTAGTCAAAAATCTGGTTATTGATCTCCAATTTGAAAATATTCTCAGGTTTTAGGGTACGACCCTTCATTATTTCTAATTCACTTCTTCGTTTGATGAAATTCAAGTTGTGAGATAAAAGCATTACCCTATGGATATACCTTTGAAAATTTATATATGTTCTTCCTTCTGTAGGTCGTGGCCTTGAGGCTGCCAGTTGAAAAGTTTTCTAAAACCCTTTATCATAAAATACATTTTTCTTATTGAAGGCGGCGACCATGTTTTGTGCTCCTCTTATTTCTAGGTTTATCCTATACTTGCACAAGCTCGAATATCTTTATTACCCATATGCAATTTCTTCATGTTCTAGGCTATTAAAACTTCATTCACAAGTGCCTGCTCCTTACCTTAACTCATGCTTCTTAAAGTTAATGCTTATATGTTGATGAGGACTATCTTTAATGACTACTTTGCAATTTGGAGATTGTTGTTCAATGTGCAAAACTTTTTTCCTGTAGCAATATGTCTACCTCCTGTAGAAATATGATGAGTAAATGTCATGAGAAAATAGCTACAGTTTCTACATATCTGGGTAATTTTTTATAAGCTCGAGTACTCTTTCATTTCTAGTAGAGACAAAATAGAAACTTAAGGGTTCCTCTTTTATATTCAGTCAACATGGAATACATGCTCACTATATAGTATGTTGCTCTATTTTTTATTTTCAGGAGCTGTTGCTTACTATCTGAACAGTTGCTTTTCTATGGGTTTGCATACTAAACATTGCCTTGAATATGAAACTCAGCCACACTGTCCTTCATCATGGTTGTATTTGTTTTCCTTTAAAAAAATCTAAAGATTACTACCTTCTTTACCAGTGCTCATGACTATTATCTTTAATCCATGTCACAAATGTCTCTATGTATTTGGTGACTATCCTTTTCTTGGATCTGTAATAAAGACTATGATAAATTTGTCCTTCGATAATATTCTACTCTTGTTATGACTGTACAACCCAATGTGAGAGTTGGTTGCTTTATGTTAACTTCCATTTAAATGTTCAAACTATCCCTTGGTCATTTGTGTTGCCTGAAATTATCATAGCACTTGAAAGTTATATTTATTCTAATAGGAGATTTCATAGTTAGAGATATCACAATCAGTCATAAAAATTCTCACAGTGCACTTCAAACTTGCATTTGGATTAAGTGATTTTCATGAAGTATGCCATTTCATGGCTTCTCTATCAAGAATAAAAGCTTACTGTTATGGCTATCTATCTGATTCGTGGAGTCATTGTAATATCTTTGTTGTCTTGATGATTGAAAAGACTGTAACATGGCATTGTGACTATTGTCTTCATAAATGAGATGATTCTTTTACATCAACTACATTCCATTCCTTTGTTTGATGTTGTCCCATGTTATTGTTTATTAGTTGGGCTCAACCCTCGTGGGAGCCACATTTTGCACCACTCATAACAATATTTTTTGGTTTAAATGATGATTATACCTATACATACACACTAAACAAACGTATTAGCAATATAATTGAAGCTGGATGCTTCTATTGGACTCTGTTTTCTTTGGTGATATCAATTTGATTACTTAATCATTTGATATATGCTTGAAATGATGTAGATTATATTCCTTTTGGAAATGTAGGCATAGGATAGGATATGATTGTCATTGCTTAGAGACCATCTCTAATACCACTTTTCATCATACTTGCAGATGCTTTTGGAGCCTAGAGCTAGATCAATTCGAAAGCAGAAAACAACAACTAAAGATTTTAACGTAGAGATGATTCTTCATTCTAGGAAATGACAAATCACCTTCTATCTTATGCTCATGTTGCTTTCAGTTGTATGGTTTACATTCTTTTTTGTATTCATCATTTGATTACGAAAATCAAATTAGCTACTCCCACGGCTTGGGTGGGACTTTAATCTTTCCAATATGAATAAAAACAACATTCTTTTATGCAAATTTTTGAGTTCTTCTATTACAACATTTGCATAATCAAGTTTTCAAATTCAATGAATACTTTTAGCAGAAATTTTGCACCTTTTTGTGATGAATGCAATTCAGCTCTACCTGTTTTGAGCTGTAGCTAAAAATAGGTAACAATTATAAAAGGTAATTCATGGCTCATTTGTAGGGGGTTCTAGTATTTTGTGTCTTTAGGTCTAATATGTGAATAGTTTAGAAATTAGAAGAATACCATAAAATATATTGGTTAAATTGTCTTGGTCTTTGAACTATGCATATTAAAATATTAAATAGTTTTGCAAAAACTACTAATACTAAAACAAATTTCACACATAGTTTATATACTCTTCTATGTACATCTCTTGCAAATTTTGAATATAATATCAAGTAGATTTTGTTTGTCCTCAAATACTTCATTTGAATGAATGTCTTTATTTCTTCTTTGGTTCAAAGAATTAATTAAATGCTTAAATGAGGCCATGAATTTGCGAGAGTTTATAGAGGATTTGGTAAGAAGTGATGTGTTATGTATAGTGAGTTTTCATAATGCAAATCCTTATGAAAATAGTCTAGAATTATTATATTTAAAGAATTTCTATATGACTAATTGTGAGATGCATGAATCCATCACCCAATTGATAAATACGCTAGTCTATTTGTTATGGTATTTTTCATTTGAATGATAATGATAGTATATCAGGCTATGGACTTAGGGTTAGAATGCAAATTTCTTAAAATTCATTTACTATGAGGCATGTATGTGAGATATTCTCCTTGTTCCTAGTGAATTGATAGTTATTTGCTTAAAGATTAGCCAACCTTTGAGTGAATTACATTAGTTACTCTTGATAGGAATCAATCTGTGATTTGCTATGTCATTCATTGAGATAGTCAAATGAAATTTTGAAAGGAACACCCTCCTAGGTCCCATAGAGCCTAAAGTGTAGAAGATTTCAATCTTAGATTGAATCTTGTCAGTTGGTCATTCATTTTAATGGTCTTGAATATAGGAGTTGGCTACTCTTTAGAGATTCCTTAGGTGTACTAGAAAAACACCAACAGATTTAGAATATGAACATCTAGATGACAATGAATGCTTGTTCTTGGTGAGTAAGTATGAACCTACTTCTACTAATTCAAAAATAGATAAAGGAAAGTCCTTTGGAGAAGGAGAAGGAGAAGGAGAAGGAGAAAAATGAAGGTACAGTTATCTTTGCCCTACATGCTAAACAAGAAAATAAATTTTGGGTAGTTGATAGTGGTTGGTCACACCACATGACTGGTGATAAGACTAATTTTGTGAAACTTGAGAAATATGATGAAGGTCTGGTTATGTTTGGAGATGATACTTGTGCTAAAATTTGTGGGATAGGTTTAGTAAGTTTTGATGGAAAGCATCATATTGACAATATTTTCTATGTTAAGGGTTTAAGGAATAATTGTTTGAGCATTGGTCAGATGTACATAAAAGGATATGATCTTGTGTTTAAGGATGAGAAGTGTGAGATACCGAAAGGATCCAGAACATTGATTGCTACAAGAAAGAAATTTGAAGGGAATATTTATCAGCTTAAGGGTGTTGATGGATGATGATTTATGGATCAGATAAATGAAAGTTGGTTATGGAATAGGAGAATGTGTCACATGAATTTTGATAACTTGGAAAGGATTAGTGTTGTTTAGGCTGTGAGAGATCTATCGAGAATTACATAGCCTATAAATGCTATATGTATGAATTGTCAGTTTGGGAAGCAAACAAGAAATCATTACAAATCAAGAGAACAATCTACTACTGGATTACTGTATTTGGTTCATATAGATCTTTTTGGTCCTATGAGAGTGTGAATTATACTTGGTGAAAGGCGCTTTATACTTTTAATTGATGATTATTCTAGATATACATGGGTTACATTTCTAAGAGAGAAATCAAATGCATTAGATAGATTCAAGGGATTCAAGGCTATGGTTGAAAATGAAGTGAATTTGAAGATAAAACGCTTGAGATTTGAAATAGATGGAGAATTCACCTCCCATGAGTTCAATATGTTTTGTGAAGTGCATGGAATAAAGAGATAGTTATCTGCCCCGAGAACTCCTCAACAAAATGGAGTCATTGAAAGGAAAAATAGAATAGTTCAAGAGGTTGCTAGGTCAATGATCACTGAAGCCGATTACTAGAAGTTTACTGGAAATAAGCTATTCACACTATTGTATATGTATTCAATCAAGTTCAGGAAAGAGAAAATAATACAAAGACTCTCTATGAGCTATGGTACAAAATAATTCCTACAGTTAAATATTTCAAGGTATTCAGAAGCAAATGCTATATCAGAAGAGATAAGGAAACTTTGGGAAAGTTTGATACAAGAAGTGATGAAGGAATATTTCTTGGATATTCTACCAAAAGAAAGGCATATAGATGTTCCAATAAAAGACTAAGGAATATTGTAGAAAGCTCGAATGTGAAGGTTGATGAAATAGTGAAGAATTCTATTAATATTGATGGATATGTGTCTGATGAACATGACTGTGCAGGAATAGAAGAAATTATGGAAGAACGAGATAAATATGAGCATAAAAGGAAAAATGAATAGAATGAAAGAGAAGAAGATGCTCTGGTGATGTTCCCCAGGACACCAAAATATGTACAAAGGAATCATTTAGAAAATCAGATTATTGGTGACAAGACAAAAGGTGTGTTAACCAGAAGCAAAGTTGTTGCTGAAGTAAATTTGTGCTTATTCTCTGAGATTGAGCTAAAGTTAGTAAGTGAAGCCTGTAAGGATGCATATTGGAAGGAAGCTGAGTATATTACTGCTAAATCTTGCTATACACAAGTGTTATGGATGAAACATACATTGAAGGATATCACAGTGTTATATGATGACCCTATTTCTATCTTTTGTGATAATACAAGTGAAATTAACATTTCAAAGAATCATGTGATGTACTCAAGAACGAAGCATAGATCTATCAAGTATCATTTCTTGAGAGAGAAGGTTATGGAAAATGAAGTTAAGCTTGATTTTGTTCCAACAAAGGATCAAATTGCAGATATATTTACAAAGGCTCTTCCTAAAGATACTTTTGAGTATCTCTAAGAGAAGTTAGGGGCTATTTCCCCTCCTTTCATAAACTAAGATGCATTTAGAGGTGCATCAATCCAATGGATTCATGGTTCTATCTTTTTGGACTAATGTTTTGGTGGCTACCTCTTAGGGGGAGCAAGTAGTTTCAAGTGTTGCCATTATGTGTTTTTCATGTCAAAGGAAGTTTCAATGAACATATATTTTTCCTTTTCCATTGATGTCAAAGGGGGAGAGAAAGCACATGAAAAGGAGAGAAAGCTAATAAGAGAAAGTAGGTAATGAGGAAGATGATCGTCTAAGGGGGAGAAGCAAAAATAAAATTCTTTAGAAGTATTTCCAACACTAGTATGGTGTCTTTGATGGTTTTTCACATCATGTGTTTCCATCAATGACAAAGGGGGAGATTGTTGCAAGAATGGAAAGAGGAATGAAAGTGTAGTCATTGATGTCAACTGGTCAATTGGTTATCTACTAGTTGTTGTTGACTGTATATATTGAGGATATTGAGAAAATTGTATTAAAGGAAGATTACATGTATTCAACTATTGAGGATGATGATCCGGTACTTGTCCCTATGTTTGTGTGGATCAAATATCCTAGTCAAGGTTGTTGAAGATTGCTATGTCCAGATTCTTGGCTATTGGTTCTTTGTGAAGATTGAGTTGTGCTCACTAGTTGTGAACTATGTTTTTCCAAGTACTGGCTGAGATCCAGGAGAAATGTTGCTGGTCCAGATTTCTCTTTGATGAAGTCTTTTGACTTGTGGGTTTAGAGATAAGTTGTTCTGATTGCATTGAAGATATTTTTGGTTTTTGGAAGTGTTGAGCTTAATCATTCTATGTGTTTTACATTGGTTTGGTTGATCATGTGTTAAGCACTATCTTCAAAGTTGATGAAGAATGTTGGATCTATTATGGGTCTCGGTGAAGCGTGTGTTTGGGTTGCCCTCATTCTAATTCCACCCTAGGATGTTTGGTGTCCACCTAATTTGAATTTGAAGTTAGATGGCTGACTTTGTATCTTTTCAAGGTTGGAGATAGTATAAATATAGAATGAGCTAGCAATGAAAATTGTACACAAGAAAAGAAGGAAGATAAGTGAAAGAGAAAATGTGACTTTGATGCTATCCTGAAAGTGTGTGAGTTAAGTGTGTGGTTGATTAGTGCAAAGCTTAATGCTGAGTTTCTGGATGTAGTGAGTAGAAGGAAAACTCTATCATTGATTAGTTAGTGTGGTGGAATCCCTTGTTGCCATGGGATTGTTATCTTTTTGTAACAAGTCTTCTTTTTCTTCTTTTGTATCTACAGGTTGTAGCCCTATGGATAGTGAGTCCTTATTTCAGGCAGTGAGCCTTATCTTAGGCAGTGAGCCTTGTTTCAGGCAGTGATCCTTTTTGTAATTGGTTTTGATATTCTCTATAGTATGAGTTAATCCTCATCATGGTTTTTCCCTCATTGGGTTTTCCACATAAATTTGGTGTTATTGTGTTTTTGCATTTCCATTTGATGGTTAATCATTTAATCAATTTATGTGTTAGTTTCAGTAATTGAATTGAAGGTTATAATTTGTGACAACTGATTCACCCCCATCTCAATTGTCCTATCCAACATCAATACTATTAACACTCTCACTATTTTAATTTACATAGCTAGGGAGATACCAAAATCATTATGTGGAACAAGATGTAGGAATTGTAGGCCATGAAAAATATTCATTCAACCATTTCCTTGAGTATCTAATCATAAAATGTTAGTGTAGGAGGAGAAACCCATTGAGAGTATAGGAATAGAGAATTTCAGGCAAGCTATAGCTAACTATCATCCAAAAAATGTACTTGTGAACCACTACATTACTTGATACTCCTAAGTAGTATTATTTTATCATTGCAAAATATATTTAAAAAATTGGAAGATCATCCCTTCACTTCTAGAGGAATGCAAAGCATTCCACTAGGCTTCCATCATTGCTTTCCTCTGTCAGGGTTCATACTAGAACACTATTACTTGCAACTTTTATTGCAGAAAGTGTGATGACATGATTTATTGGATGTTACACCTTTACAACACAATCATCTTTCCTTCAAAACCACAAGACAAAATACTTCTCTGCAAAAGAATGTGGATCATCATATCACAACTTTTCCATGAATTTTTCCTTGTGAGTGCCTTAGCAAATTTTTTTGCAACATATCTCTATATGTGATACATCAAACTAAGATTTTATAAATGTAAACATATTATGGACATATCAAAACATGAGTATCATCCTCCACATCACACCTAGATATCATATAGATCATTAATCTTCCTTATGCAATTTTGCAGACTTGCTCCAACTGATATCACAACTATTCTCAAAGAAGGTACATAATTTAGCATCACATTTCACCATCACATCTAACATCAATGACAAAAAATATTTCCAATATAGGGATATGGAGGCAATTCATGCTTAACATGACGTTGATCGAAATGATCTAAGATCATCAAGTCTTGCATTTTCCAGTGGCTCCCTTTTTGTAAATGTGAATTAACAATCTACAAAGCATGGGAATGAAAGAAAAATGATTTAAAGATATTGGAAGTGCTAAAGTGAAAAAATTAAAAGATGAAGACTTTCAAGAATCTTCAACTCTAGTTGACATAGATAATGTGCCTATAAAAATAATAATGGTAATTAGGAAAGTTAAAGAATCAATGTCTTCTACTCTCAAGAGTGAGGCATTTGGTAGTGTTGTAGGCTTTGTAGGTTTCCAAATGATTTCCTTTGGAAATGATTCCTCTAAGCATGGATAAAAGGATTCAATTATTTTTTATGTCCAAGAGAGTTAAAAATGTTTGGTGGAGGGTTCTAGTAAGAAAGAACCTGCAAAGAGAAAAATATTAGCTCCTAGAACTAGTTTGAAGGATGACTATCCTCAAATAAGACATCAACAAAAATAAATGTATTTTGAGTTTACTGAGGGAAAAAAAGAGGTGGTCACAATAGATTGCAAGTCGGATGAAGGAGAAAGGAAGGGTAGTAAATATTTTCAACTATTTTCTTTAATGTCACATACTTGGTCAACCACAACTTTCATCTAAATTTTATCGATTTGCTCATATCTAAGGATTACCTCCACAATTGATATTCTGTTAGTGTAATTAAATTAATTATTACACTAGCATAAGTTAACCTAGGTCATATATCATCTAGTCCTAGGTTGCTTATTTAATAAATCATTTAATAATGGGGTAATGTCCCCTTCCATTTTTGTAGGGATAATATTCCTTATAGAAGATGAGTTGTCCTTCTAGAACTTATCTCAACATTTAATAATTTCCTAGATAGGGTTCACATGTTGTCACATGTTGTTAGATCATGACACATGGCAACATCTCATGCATCTTAGGTTTTCTCTTTTGCCTATATAATCAAGAAACTTTTTCATTTGTACCATATCAATCCAATATCATATCAATCTATGATCTAATGTTGTAGATCAATAGTAATATCTCTTTGCAGCCCTTAGTTGCAACACTTTCTGTGTGGTGTAATTTCTCATGGCAAGATCCTTTGAAGTGTGTGTAGCTTCATTGGATGATTCAAAATCCATCATTTCAACATGATATTAGAGCATGTTGAATTCTAACATATTTGTAGTTGAAAATAACATTATTGATGGAAATGGTTCTGATTTAACAAAGGTAGATGATGGGAGCAATCAAGTTTCATAACTTATAATTGTATATTTTAATGGGCATGCTGAAATAGGTTACACGGTAGGGAGCATGCTATCTTATAAAAACTTCTCAAGTGTCTTTCCATCAAATGAGTAATTGTTCAATTTGGAGAATTCATCATGCTTTGTGGGTTAAACCATTTTATCAAAATTTAGATATATAATCATCACTCTTTCCATGTAATCTAACCTTGACTATCTTCAAGTTCTTAACTACACTTGTGTCTTGTACTACAACCATAACTCTTGTAACTTTGTTTCTTGTACTGCTAGGGGTGAAGGTCTCATAAAAATTCTACAACAGATGGATGCCTATGTAGTATATTCATACTATTAACTCATTACTCAAGGAGTCATATAGTATATCAAGGAAAATTTTGGGCACATAAAATATTTTTTGGGGTGGCACACTATTTCATTACTACTTTTTATCACTGCTACCATCTAGAAGCATCAAAATTTGAGTCTCATATTGGTTTGGTTGATAGGTCTTTACATGCATTGGATTTTATGGTAGAATTTATGAAATTTTTATTCCAATGGTCAAATATGTCATCTGGTGATTGAAAAAACCATGGGTGACTTTGGGATGGTCATCATTCTGACATTATCTGCATATAAACTTGTGAGCAATTTTCTATGGTAGCACAACAAGGTACTATGTTATTGAATTCATAATCTAGTTTTGTTTTAGGTTGTCAAGGTATATGAAATCAATCATTTTACACTATGTTGGTGTGGAAAAATTGAATAGTTCAATGGATCCTCCCTAATTTCTTTCTCTAGGTTTAGAGGGTTGTGAGCTTAAAAAATTAGGTGTGCACAATAGTAAAACCATTGGTGGATGTTGTCAACACTGTCAATAGAAATTTTATTTGAATACAAGGTTTTTTCCTCAATATAGGTTCTACAAGAGAGGAATTGTGTATGTGTAGCATCATAAATTATGCATTATATATCCTATTTTTTACCATTTTTTGAGAAATTGCAAGCATTGAATAAATGCATTAATTTAATATTTTTCCCTCAACACCCTAAGTACTAGAAAATAGGGCCAAGACTGGGATGCCCTTGAGCATCCTAGTCCACCTATTTTTTGGGATCCAATTTTGAATATGTTGGTGTTGACATTTAACATTCAAAATTTAATTTACAAATTTCAACTATTGGGATTTAATTTGTGGGAAATTTGAATAAATTCCTATAAATACCTATTGTTGGAAGTTTGGAGATGATGGAAGCTTGAGTTTTTGTGAGTTTCTTGGTGTTTTCATTTATGTCAACCCATTGTATGAAGAGAGTGTTATAATGCTACTGGTATTGATGATGTGTTTGGAATTATTGGTATTGATGTCAACACATGCTGGTGTTGTCATTAATGTCCTACTTCAATGTAGTTGCAGAGGTTGTTGGTATGACTTGTGTTTGGGGAATATTGTTGTAGTTGGAAAGTGTTGCAAATGCTATATATGTGTTGTAGAGATGTTAGTAATGTTGCTAATTAATTTGGTTCACTTGGTTTCCAAGTGCTTTTGAGAAAATTTGAATAAAAGAGAGTTTAGTGTGACAGAGTGGTGTTCAACGTTTTGCTCCAAATTTATTCATGATTGAAGATATTATCATGTGGTTTGGACATAAAGATAAGAGGTTTTTTATAGGTGTTATATATAGAGTTTTAGGTTCTAGATCATACTATAGTGAAAGATGTGTTTGACAATATGTATTTCTAGTGAAACAGGGTGTCTGGGAGAAATGAGATTGCTCCACATTTCTCTGTAGTGAAGGTTCTGGTGTTGTGAATCTTGGAACATGCTTATAGTTTTTTTATCTACCTTCTCTTGAAGTTTCAAGTGTTGATTTGTTCCACAAAGTTGTCTGATGTGTTGGATGTTTGTGCTAGTATGTCTGGTTGCACAAAATGAAGGTGTTCTTGAGTTTTAGATGGTTGTAGTAGTTGTGGTGAATATTCTAATGATGTGTAATATTTTGAGATGTTGTGGAATGTTTTTGTGTCATCTTTGAGATGTTTCCAAACCTAGAGAGGTGTGTTTGAATTTTCTTATTAGTGTTAGTGTAGGTTTGACTAACCTGGCATGCTAGCACTAATTGTGGAGGATAATTGTTGTTTGAGGAAGTGTTGAGAAGTGTGGGTCCTAGTTAAGTAGTTTCATGGTTTGGATTCACTTCTTTATATTGTGGAAGTGTTTAGTGCCAACCTATTTGATGTTGCATGGTTGAGTTGCATATGTTTTCTTAAGGCCAACCAAATTGAGATTGTTTTAGGTTGTAGAGGGTATAAATGCAAGGATAATTTTTGTGTGGATTAAGAGCATAGTGTGTGATGCAAATGATGAAAATGTGATCAAGTGTGATGATCTAAGTGCTATCCTTAATGCCTATGAATTCCTAATGTAGTGAGTAGAAGGTTTCTACATTTTAGTTTGTTTGATGAGTTTTTTGTGCTTCAGTGGAACTATACCTTTGGAATATGGTAGATGCATTGTTAGCAGTTCAAATTGGTAGTGAGCCACCCCTTCTTCTATTCTTTCTTTTAGATAGTGAGTCCTTTGGAAATGAGCCACTAATAGAGATCCTTTCTTTATCTTTCCAGGAAATGAGACTTATTGTATTCATTGTTGCAATTTATATATTAGTGAGCTAATCCTCACCATGGTTTTTCCCTTCTTAGGTTTTCCATGTAAATTTAGTGTTCTTGTGTGCTTGATGTGTTTGCATTACTGCTTTACATGTTTACATTATGTTAATGCATGTTAAGGGTTTAATGGTGGATAAGGGTTTAAGGGCTAATGTAGATATGAATGTTAATAAGGTTTTTTTTATTTTTTAAAATATACAATTGGTTCACCCCCGTCTCAATTGTCTTGTGCATCTAACACCTAGTTATTGTATTATTTCAAATCATCTATAGAAAATTATTGGCAAACTTATGACCAAGAGCATTATCAAGCAAGTCAAGAGAAACATTTTAGAGCTTTATTGTAGCAATTCAAGATCCTAACATCATGTCAAATCCTAGTGAGTTTATGTATGTTCATGTTATTCTTTTTTGTGAAGGCTAATCCTTGTTGTAGGTCTCCAAGCAATTCAAGAATTGAAGCAAGAAAGATCCAAGACCTTGAAGTGATGTGCATGTATTTAGAACTTCAAGGAATCCATTGAAGGGTGGTGAGTTATAGCACTTTGTTGATTCATCATTCCTTCCTATCATTGGCATTTCCATTGTGGAAGTGGAAACACTAACACAAGGTTTGACTAAGGAAAGCCCCTAAATGGCACAACGTTTCTTGTATTTGTGAATGTGTAGATTTAAAGTTTGGAAATGATTGAAGGAATCTTGAATATCATTCATCCATTGTTTCATTCAAAACCCTACATCTTATCAACTCACAAAATCTCAACTACAAAATTATTTGACAGTTTTCTGACAATTTTGCAAGTGGGAACAAGGATCTCAAATATGGTATTAGAGGACTAGAAAAGTAGAGTAGGACTCCCCTACAAGGACTTAGATGCCCTTGGGTGACTATATCCTTCTACAATTACTGACATCAAAATTTAAGATAGGTACATAATGTTTTTCCCTTCCCAAATCTACCTGCAATTCTATATTTCAATTTGTTAATTATTAGAAGCTTGCATTTTTCATGTTAGATCACATAGTATAATTAGGTTAATAAAGGAAAATGAGTTCTAATTCATTCCAAGACCCTAAGATATGTAGATCCAAGTTTGATTATCTCACCTTCATGGTTGAAAGTCAATCTAATCACCTTGTTGATCCCCATCTTAAAGAAATAATAGAAAAATACACAAAAACCCCTACAAATTTTGAATCCTAGGTTTTATACATTAAGACCTAGGGTTCCTTTTTTTTTCATTTTGGTGATCCCAACCTATTAACATTATATACTTGATGAGGGCTTGCAAAGACCTCATATATCTTATAAGTTTGTTACTTGATACTTTATATTTGGCTAAAAACTGATAATGTTATATTTTATATACTTCATTTATGAACTTAATTATGCATAAAGACTTAGAATTTGAATGCTTTTATATAAATGCTTATTTTCTTTGAATGATTGATTAAATGGAATTTAATGTTGTGATTTTTTCATTATTGTGTATATTTAACTCATGAATGGAAGAGCATTTATTGATAAGATGAAGTGCTAACTTATTTTCTATTCAAATGAGATTGGAGGCTAACCTATCATGACTCAATAGCTTTGACCAAGATACTTGTCAGCTAAACAACAGTTCCATCATTCCACCTCTACAGTTCCATTCAACATCAACTGAAGATGATTACAAGATCTTCATAGTTGTTCTTCCTGCACTCCAGAATGTCTTTAATAGTTTGGAGTTAGTTTGATTTCCTACTTTTCCTCGCTTTTCAAATAAGAGAGGATATATATATATATATCTAGTTAGTTAGGTAGGAGAATGTATTAGTTTCTAATTTCAAGTAGATTATGTTTCTCAGTTCTATGTTGAATATTTTGTACTTCACCCCTCTTTGGGAAAATTTGATGGAAATAAAAAGAAGTTGATCCATTTCTATTGTTAGATCCCTCCAGAGGTAGAGCATGGCCCGCTCTTCCAAAATAAGGTGATCTTGTTCATTAATATTTCATATTCATTCTTGTTTTAAGATTGGAATTGTTTCATTAGTACAATGTTAGAGTAAAACTTAAATCTATTATTGAAATATTTGTTGCATTAATGTGTTAATTAAGTAGAATCCTTTCTATGTCAATTTAGTTCACTTTCTAGTTAATTTGATTGAAGATAAAATAGTTAGTTTATCATTGATAATACTTATGTTCTTAATGGAATATGCACAAAAGAGGGATTATTACTTGTCAGATTGGATGTATGAGAAATGGAGTAGTTTTATTTTGAATTAGGAATAAGCAAACAATTAGAGCTCAATTATGTTGATTAGTTAGATTTTGAATTCAAGTAAAGGTTAGATTCTCATTTTTCTGCAAGTTAGATTAAGTTTAATCATCCATTCCTCATGATCTAATAAAACTTGGAATATGACTTACTTCTGCACATTTTCCATTCTAAAATGATTTGTTTTTCATTTTGAAGCTTTTAGAATAAGGTCAAGTAAGAAATAAGTTAGAAGAATACCATATAATAGCATAGAGCCACTACTAATAAGGAAGGAACAACTCCAAACCGATCCTAACAAAGCAGACCAAACAATAAACCCTCCAAAAAACAATCCAAATCTTACCACAGATGGCTTTAGACACCCTCGGGTTGACAATTAAAGATTAAATTATTAGGGAATTGTGACAATAATGACCCCTATCCATTATTTTTTGCACCGTTGTCGGGGAATGATCTGGCCTTAAAAATAAAATTTAAGCCTTAAGTGTTGGTAAGAATCTCTTTTTTAGTTGATGAATAGGCAAAGAGATTAGTTTGGAAGATTCATAAGAAGAGATCTAATACCTTCTCCTAAAGGATCTCAAGCACACATTATGAGTTCATCATCATCCTCTCAAACCATCTCCAACCACACAAAATACATGGAGGATGAAGGAGAAAGGGAAGATGAGGTTCCTAACAGAACATTCTCTTTCCCTATTACTATTAATAGGCAGGCTAATGAACCGCCTATGAAAAATATTTCACCCTCTAGTTTACCTACATTTCATGGGAAAAATTTGGAGGACCCTAACTAATTCTTGTTTGAGTTCAAAGTATTATGTCAAACTTATGATTACACTTCTAAAAATCAAAAGTTAAAACTATTTCCATCCACTCTGAAGGAATCAGCCTTGTGTTGGTTCATGGGGTTGAATGCTAATTCCATTAACAATTGGGAAGAAATGGATTTTTTTTTTGGAAAAATACAAGGATGACTATTGGGGTAGGGATAGGAAAGAGGAATTGTTTAAAATGAAACAGTTAGCAGAGAAGAGTTTAGAAGATTATGTGGATAGATACCAATTTGTTTTGAAAAGATGTGGGAATGGGTTGGATGAAGAAATTAGTAAATCCTTTTTCCTAAAAGGAATTGATGATGATTCAAGAGATTCCTTGAATTTGATAGGAAAATGAGACATCAATAAACTCGCTTTTGAAGAAATAGTTGAGATTTGTAAGAATTATTCAAGAATAAGACCAAGTTTTAGGAAGAAGAACAAGGGTTCCTCTGTTGATGTTTCTAAGGTTATGGAGGAAATAGAAAATTTAAAAACTAATATTCTTCTCCACCTTAGTTCTCAACTTGACAAAAGAATAGTAGAACCATTGGCTATATATTTTCCTAAATGTAGAGACAAACATCTATTAAGGGAATGTCCTCTCAATTAGGTAGATTTGTGTGATATTTGTGAGAAGAAGCATTTTACTGTTAAATTTAATCTCCTCCTAGAGATTAAAAACCATTTGAAGAAACCTTCTAAATATTCACCTGTAGAGGAAGAAATCAACTACATAGGACAAAGGCAGTTTAACCCTACTTTTGGAGGACAATCTAATCCTAGAAATAATTCCAATTGGGATTTGAATAAATGGAATCCTTCTAGTTAGTGGAATCGATAGTCTCATTGTAACTCCCAAAAAATTCCAATTCCACCTCCTTCTATGGAAACATCTTGGGGACCACCTTGGGGACAGCCTGAATGGACTAATTCTCAATGGAACTAGCTATAGTGGAAACCTAATCAATATCAGTGGTAGCCTAATCAACCTCAATGGTAGCCTAACCAAGATAATAATCCTCAATGGAAAAATTAGGGACCAAGAAGACCATGGAATAAAAATCAATCACTTTTGTCTAGTTCCACACAACCTTCAAATTTTGTAGTAAACCAACCTCAAATTCCAGCTTAGCCAGTTCCCAATCCTAAAAATGTTAAACCTCAACAACCAGCTTACAATGTTGATCCTAATATATTTGGTTTAAACAACATTGAATTGAATGATATTTATTTGAGAAATTGATTAGTACCAAAAAACCCTAATTTGAGAAAGGATGGACAACAATAGGATTTGATGAAGGATACATTGTAGAGGAATGAAAATATTTCTTTGGATAAACAAGCACCATTTCTTGCATGATTTCAACAAGAATCAAGAGTTGGGAAGCAAGGTGAGGAGAAATAGGATGATTTGGTAGATTCCCAAATTATCATAGAACTTAAGAAGATTAACATTAAAATTCCACTCTTGAGAGTTATCTATGATATCCGAAAAATTAACCAGGTGGTTAAGTCTTTGTGTATCAAAACACCTAGAAGGAAAAAGAAGTTACATTCCACAATTAAAATTGGAGGAAAACTATCTGATTTTTTTCAGGGAAGTTGATCCCTCAGAAGTATGGTGACCTAGGAAGTCCAGTGATTACCCTTAACATTAATGGTATTGAAATTCCAAATGTCCTTATTGACTTAGGAGCTATCATTAATGTTATTACAACTGAAACAACTGAAAAATTAGGAATTATAAATGTTCAACCAACAACCACAGTTTTACAACTAGCAGATCAATAAATTGTAAAACTGGAAGGGATCCTTGAGGATATCATTATTACTATTAACACATGGGAATATCCTGTTGATTTCCTTGTTTTGAAAAGTAAGCAAAGAAAGACATGTTATCCAATCATTTTGGGGAGACCTTGGTTGGAAACAGTTGCAACCCTTATTGATTGTAGGTCTAGAAGCATGACCATCTTATTGGAATTAGATAGAAAGAATTATCCCTTTACCCACCAGCAAAACCCTCTTTATCATATGAAAACCAGAGCTGGACTAATTATTTTAATTCAGAAGATGATTAGGTCCGAGAACTTTCCATGGTAACATTGACAAAGCATGTGGAAGAGTATGAAAAATGTATGAATGAGGAGGGAAACCTTGAAGTTCATGATGTTATTGATATTCAGGATTGCTGCCCTTTAACTAATATCATGTATTCTGATTCAAATCATAACTGATTACTTCATCAAATTTTTCCACATCCCTTTCCTTTAAATACTTTGATTGGAGACCCCTCTACTCTTCAAACCAAGACTAAGCAAATCTTAGTATAGGCATATATGCCCTTACTCATTAATGTGTCCTTATCAACTAAGTAAGAAGATGATATAAAAGATATTTTAGAAAAGAATATTGAAGCATTTGCTTGGGATTATAAGGACATGAGAGGGATCCATCTTGATGTTTGTACACACCACATTTACACTGAAGATGTTAAACTTGTAAGACAATCTCAGAGAAGGATTAATCCCGCATTAAGAGATTTTGTGAAGCTAGAAATAGAAAAGTTGCTTTAGGTAGGATTCATTTATCTATTTCGAATAGTCAATGGGTTTCTCCACTAGTCATAGTGCCTAAGAAAAATGGTAAATGGAGAGTATTTGTGGATTATAGAGAGTTGAACAAGGCTACTAAGAGAGACTATTTTCCACTACCTTTTATAGATCAAGTATTGGATAACTTATTAGGTAATAGTTACTTTTCTTTTCTTGATGGTTTTAGTGGGTATAACCAAATTCAGGTAGCTCTGGAAGATCAAGATAAAACAACATTTACTTTCTTGTGAGGTACCTATGCTTATAGAGTCTTTCCTTTTGGACTATGTAATGCACTTGCAACTTTTCAACATGTTGTTCTTACTATTTTTGTAGATTTAACATCAAAATGTGTAGAGGTATATATGGATGATTTTATAGTCCATGGTAAAACTTATGAAGAATCTTTGAATAATCTCTGAATAAATTTTTTAATAGGTGAAAAGAGCATAGGTTAACATTGAACCATGAGAAAATTCTATTAATGATGAATGAAGAAATTGTGTTAGGACATCATGTGTCAAAAGAAGGAATCAAGGTAGACCCTAAGAAAATTGCAATTATTCTACAAATAACAGTACCTCAAAACCAGACTGAGGTGAGAATATTTTTAGGACATGTTGGCTATTATAGGAAGTTTATAGAAGGGTTTAGTAAGATTGCAGGCCCTTTGTTTAATTTATTAAAGAAATATTAAGAATTTCTTTGGACTTCAATGTTTCAACAATCCTTTGATGATATAAAACAAGCCTTGACAACCTCACCTGTCATAGCTAGGCCAGTCTAGCATGATCCTTTTATATAAATGTAGATGCATCTAATTTTGTGATTGGAGTAGTTATTGGATAAAAGGATGAATTAGGAGCGATTCATGCCATTTATTATATAAGTAAAAATCTTAACCCAGCTCAGTAGAATTACACCACTATTGAAAGGGAATTTTTAGCAATCATGTATTCCATTAATAAATTTAGACATTATATTACTAGTTATAAAACTTTTGTACATACAAATCATGTAGCTATTCAATACCCACTGAATAAAGTTGTGGTGGGAGGATGCATCATTCGATGGTTATTGTTATTACAAGAATTTGATATAACAATAGTTGATAAACTAGGTAAAGATAATGTAGTGGCTAACTTTTTGTCCAAGATGGTTTTATAGGGGAATAACGAACTAGTGGAAGATGCATTTCCTAATGAACACCTATTTTCCATATATGTTCAATCACTGCAGTTTGTTGATATTGCTAATTATCTAGTAACTGGGTGATGTCCTTATTTTTCATCTAAGCCACAAAAGTGACTAATTAGAGAAAGTTCCATATTTGAATGGATTAATGGTTTGTTGTTTAAAATGTGTCCAAATAATGTCATGAGAAGATGTGTATAAGAAATATATGTTTATGACATCTTGAAGGCATGCCATGATGAGCCAGGTGCAGGACATTATTCCATAGTGAGAACATTACATAATATTCTTGGAGTAGACTATTTCTGGCCAACAATGACTAAGGATGCGACTCAATACATCATGCATTGTGATCAGTGTCAAAGAATGTGAAGGCCTACACATTCTATATAAATTATGCTTCAAACACAAGTTTTCTTAGAGCCATTTGAGAAATGGGGAATCAAATTTGTTGGTCCCATAGATCCACTATCAAAAGGAAATCATTATATCCTTGTGTGTACTGATTATGTCACTAAATGGGTGGAGGCCAAAGCATTGCCAACTACTAAAGAAGAAAGATTTATAAATTTCTTATACAAAAGCATTCTACAGAGGTATGGAGTGCCTAAAACACTTGTATCAGATCAAGAATGACAATCCATGTCTTTAACGCTTTAGGCATTTCTTCATAAATGTCAATTTCAGCATAGAAAGTCATCACCATACCATCCTCAAGCAAATGGATAGGTAGAGGTGACTAATAGATAACTAGAGAATATACTCACAAAGATAGTTTCATCTTGAAAGAATGATTGGTCTGATAGATTGATAGAAGTTGTTTGGGCATATAACACAACTTGGAAAATAACCATAAGGTTTTCTCCATATGAGTTAGTTTATGGGAAGTTGCTTATTCTTCCTATAGAATTTGAACTTGAAACACTTATAACAACTTTAAATGTGGGTATAAACCTAACTAAATAAAAGGAAAATAGAGTGTTGCAGTTGAATAGGTTAGATGAAATTAGGATGGAAGCTTTGCATCAAATAGAGATCATTCAAAATCAAAGGAAACAGTGACATGACAAGAATATTCATAGTAAACAATTTACTATAGGAGATTGGGCATTGTTGTTTGATTCACAGTTTCAAGAATTCAAAGGGAAGTTGCATACCAGGTGGCTTGGACCATATGATATTAAAGAAGTTTTTGATAATGGAGCTGTCCAATTAACACCTATTGATGGAGAAAAGAAGACAATGCTCATAAATGGACACATGCTTAGGCTTTATCATAAGCCAACATCAAAAGAAGATTTTACAACTAAACTTCAATCAAGGATTGAACATTTTACCAAGGAATTTTTTTCTTCTTTAGGTGAAGTGTCCTATCCTTAATACTATTCAATTTACATGAATAAAGAAGGTAAATTGAAAACTAGAAATGGCGGTTTACTTTCCAAAAATGATTCACAAAAAAAAAATCCTAATCTTCTTGTTTCTTATAGGTATAGATCTAGATAGATTTTGATGGCTCCTAATCAAATTGGAAATTAATTCTTTAATGAAAGCTTTGATTAAATGCTCAAATTAATTAAGCTCTTGATGATTCCTAATTACTCCTGATCGGTTGTTTTTGGAAGACCTTGAGAGGAAGACTTCTAATAGATCTGATTTATTAATGACTAGTTGATACAATTCACAAACATTGGAGTAGAGGAATTAATACATCATTGGAAGCTTCCAACTTCATTATTTTACTAACTTTTTTGTTCACTATGTAGGTATAGGTTCATTTAATATTCCAAATTTTCATGCTTTGACATTACAACATGTGGAGAAAAGTGGGCTCCCACAAGGGTTGAGCCCAACATGCTACCATCTTATTTTAAGAGGGATAAGAGCGAAAAAGCATTACATTTATCAACTGTGATCAAGTACACTATACAATCCAGAATACTCTAATAGATTCTGATCCTTTTTTGAAATAGTGAAGGCTATTCTAGCTTACTCTACCATCAAATATATCATCTATCAACATCGATGTCATTTCACACCATCCAAAGGTAGGCATTTATATGATGTATTTCTTTTCAAAAGTTTAAATGCATTAATTATTTATCATAAAGTTTTTATAAAGGTAATGTCATCATGTTAAACACCAAGTGTAATTTATTAAGAGGTTAGAATATGAGGTGACATTACTTGCTCATTTTTCAAGTAATGATTATGAAGTAGTGGTTTTAGAAAAAGCGATCAGTATGACAAGGCCAATGAATTTACTTTCACCACATTCATCAACAAATTTTAAAAAAAATCGTTGGGGAGAAGTTTCAAGCGTGTGAAGCGTACTTCATAGCAATTGGACATTATGGAGGATAAAGGACATTTAATGTCCAAGTAGAAGTAGTTATGAGCTATTTCAAATTCATTTTATAGAAAAAATTGTCATCGTTCCTGCAATATCACCACTTTCGTTTATCTTCTAGAATTTTTCAAGTTCTCAATCTGTAAAAATGGGTTACAAGAGAATGACTAAGTCAAAGGAGGCTATAATAGATAGTGAAACTAGAAGATGGTTGCAACAGGTGGGGTGGTTAGACCTCATTCTCAAATATGAAGGTTATGAGTGGGATGTGATTTAGGAATTTGTTAGGAATTTCCACATATAATTCACAGTGGTAAGAGGAGAAGCCATTGAGGTGTCTACAACTATAATTAGTGCATTATCTAAAATTCTTGTGGAAGGAGAAATTGTGAAATGAGGTCAACATGATTTAAAGGAGCTTCTAGAAATATTCCATGTCGAACCAAAGCCTTTTCCCACTTTCCAAATCCACAAAGGGAAGAATAAAGGCATTGAGTGAGGAAGCCTCTAGGAACCTTGGCCATCAATTTTCCTCTGCTTCATGAAATACTTTACCTATGAAGGCCAGTTTGCTACAGTTTTAGGTCCAACTCTTTGGATGCTAATTCATATTCATCATGGGGAAACTATGTTGAAGGTAAGAGTAAATCTACCTGCATTCTTATTTTCACAAATCAGTGATATGGAAATGAAATGTAAAGAAAAGGAAAGTAGAATAACACATGATGGGTTAATGTATTTAATTGTTAAGCACCATTTTATGCAAAAACCAAATGGTGAGGAGAGATGGAGATAGTTTTTGATGAATACTAAGGGTGAGGGTTTTGTAAAATATAAAGCCCCTATGAGCAAAACTTTAAAAGTAGAAAAGAAAAAGATCTCAAAGAAAGTTAGAGCTAAACCTATAGGGAGGCCTCAAAAACAAGACTCTGAGGAAGTAGAACCTTCAAGGAAAAGAAAAGAAAAAAAAATAGAAACCTTAGAAGATCATATAAAACTAAAGAAGAAATCAATAAAAAGAAAAAGGGGATTGAGAAGAAAGAAAAATTAAAAAAGAGAAAACATGATGAAAAACTTGAAAAACCTAAGGAGAAAGAGAAGTTAAAGATAGGAAGAAAGAAGAAAGCTCAAAAATCTCCTCCTATAATTCAAGTTGAGGATTCTGAGGCAGAAGAACCTTAAAAAGGAGAGGAAGGTTCTCATTCAATAGGAAACAACTCCCCAAAAATATTTTCTAGTTACCTTGTTAAAGAAACTTTTATTTCAAGCCTTAATATTCAAGATGGAAGCCATTTTACTGCTCAATAATCTCCTATCAAACCCCCTATTGTCTCCACTATTGTAGCTGAAAAAGAAGATGAGCTCCAAATTCATAATATTACCATTGGCTCTCCAACCCAACTCAACGAACAAATGGAGGAAATATTTATCCATAGAGAGGGAAAAAAACCCTTGGAACAACAAGAGGAAACTGATAATTTAAACCAGAGGGAAGAAGAGGAAAAAAATTTCAAATTGCACTTAGACTATCTAGGTTGGAAAGAAAAATACAATAATATAAAATGTAGAATATGCTACTAGAAATGAAATTGAAACAAAATTTGAAGAAATTTCAAAGTCTGAAACAGAGGTAGAAAAATTGAAATCACAATTGCAACAAGATACAAACCAGTTGTTCACACAATTGGAAAGTGTTAAAGAAACCCTAGAAAAAGTAAATGAGTAGTGTGCACAGAAAGATGGTGAAATTTAGAGGTTAAAAGAAGCAATGGATAGAAGGCAACAAGTAGCTCTTGAAAAAGAAGAACCAGAATGAACAATGCCATCTTCTTCTAGGTTACTTAGGTTACCTCCATCAGTGGGAAGGCCACAAGAAAAATCAATAGGGCCGAGGTATCTTTCCCTCATTGCCATGAAATACAAACAACTCAATATACAACTTCAAAATGAAGTTCAAAAAATTACCAAAGAAAGAGATGAGGTGGAACAGAGGGTGGCTAAGGCAGCTGACATTGCTTTTGCAATGGTATCCACTAGGAAACCCTCAGGAATGTATTTTTTAGTTCTTAGAGAGTTATTTTTGAAATGGAAATTAAACCAGCTTGTATTGAAGAGGCCTATAGATTTCAAAACTGATAATGATTTTCTTCAATCTTATTTTAAGAGTCATCCCAACATCTAGAATCAAATGTGTGAATTTTACCAGCATGCTTTCATTATGGGAGATATAGATGATTCTCTCCTTAATATTTATGTTGGAGAGATTCAATTAAAGTCATTTGTTTCTTTGTTACAAAATAAAATTGAATGGAGAAAAAAATGGGAGAATATAGGGAGGCACAGAAAAAGTGCGGTCTTCCCATGAGAGGAGAAAGACCAGATGTAGTTGAATACATTTCAAAATTTAGATCAATTTCCAGACTCAATGATGTTGTCCCCATTTATGTTTCTAATTTATTAAAAAGTATTGCATGTTTCTAGGATGAGGAAGGTGCATTGACTCCAATAGCTCATGAAGCATGCATTGAAAGATACAACTCCATTCTTGAACAATTGAGAAGAAGAGAGCCTATCAGCCCAAATAATATTAGATGGAGTTTGACCAAGGTAAGACATGTTATCAATTTGATAAAAAAATATCAAAAATTATGGATTGAAATGAGGTTCATAATTCCAATCATCATCATGCCTACTCCAAAAATCAATGCACCAGAGAAGATTCTAGATGAATTCTTAAAGTCTTGGTATGAAAATCTGGAACATAATCATGGTTTCACTAGTAAACACAAGAAAATAGACAAATACACTTGGGATGTGTCTTTGATTGTGCCTTATGGATTGAAACTCTAAATAAAGACATACTTGATGTAATCGATGTGTAACCATGAGGGCATGGTTCAGAACAAGAGGGGGAGAATGATGAGGGCTTGCAAAGACCTCATATATCTTATAGGTTTGATACTTGATACTTTAGATTTGGCTAAAAATTGATAATGTTATCTTTATATACTTCATTTATGAACTTAATTATTGATAAAGACTTAAAATTTGAATGATTTTATATAAATGCTTATTTTCTTTTAATGAGTGATTAAATGACATTTAGTGTTGTGATTGTTTCATTATTGTGTACATTTAACTCATGACTGGAAGAGAATTTATTGATCAGATGAAGTGCTAACCAATTTTCTATTCAAACAAGATTGGCGGCTAACTTATCATGACTCAACAGCTTCAACCAAGATACCTATAAGCTAAACAACAGTTCCTACATTCCACCTCTATAGTTCTGTTTGACATCAACTGAAGATGATTACAAGATCTTCACGGTTATTCTTCCTGTGCTCTAGAATGTCTTTAATAGTCTAGAGTTAGTTTGATTTCTCACTTTTCCCCGCTTTTCAAATAAGAGAGGATATATATATCTCATCTCAAGATAGTTAGGTAGGAGAATGTATTAGTTTTTTTATTTCAAGTAGATTACGTTTCTTAGTTCTTCGCTGAATATTTTGTACTTTCCCCTCTTTGGGAAAATTTGATGGAAATAAAAAGAATAAGTTGATCCATTTATGTTGTTAGATCCCTCCAGAGGCAGAGCAAGGCCCGCTCTTTCGAAGGAATGTGATCTTGTTTGTTAATATCTCATCTTCATTCTTGTTTTAAGATTGGAATTGTTTCATCGGTACAATGTTAGAGTAAAACTTAAATCCATTGTTGAAATAATTTTTTTGATTACTTTGTTAATTAAGTAGAATCCTTTCTATGTCAATTTAGTTCACTTTCTAGTTAGTTCGATTAAAGATAAAATAGTTAGTTTATCATTGATAATAATTATGTTCTTAATGGAATATGCACAAAAGAGGGATTATTACTTGTCAGATTGGATGTATGAGGAATGGAGTAGTTTTCTTTTGAATTAGTTATAAGCAAATAATTATATTTCAATTCTATTGATTAGTTAGATTTTGAATTCAATTAAAATTAAAATTCTCATTTTTCTACAAGTTAGATTAAGTTTAATCATCCATTCCTCATGATCTGATTTAGCTTGGAATATGACTTACTTCTGCACATTTTCCATTCTAAAATGATTTTTTTTTCATTTTGAAGCTTTTAGAATAAGGTTAAGTAAGAAAAAAGTTAGAGTAATAGCATAGAATAGTGTAGAGCCACTACCGATAGGAAGGAACAACTTTGAAATGCTCCTAACAAAGCGGACCAAACAACAAACCCCCCCCACACAAACCAATCCAACTCTTACTGCAGATAGCTTTAGACACCCCCAGGTTAACAATTAAAGATTAAATGATTAGGGAATTGTGACAACAATGACCCCTATCCATCAATACCTTCTTAAATTCACCCTAGATTTAAGTTTTGCATTGTATTGTTTTGTATTTCTCATTTAGGGTTTCATTCTTGCATCATAAGGACATAAAAATTCAAAAATTGTATATCATTTTGCATCATAGGTTGCGTTAAGGTTCATTTTAGTCATTTAGATCAGAACTACATTGAAAATTGCATTCATAATTGTCATTTTTGTTCAAGCATTATTACACATTTACATTTAAGTCACATTGTCTTAAATTGAGCAATTTTTTGAGAAATAGTGACTTTTAGAAGTATTTGCACACAAAAATAGAGGACTTAGACAGTCTAATAAACATTCAATTTTTCAATTTTTAGATACCCTATCAAGGAATTAGATTCCCTTGGGTGCCCTTATCTTTTTGAATTTGAATCAGAAAACTTTTGCACACTTCTTTGTCTCTATGTTTACAGTTTGTGTCTATTTGTAGATCTCTATTTTGGAATTCCTAATTGTACTCATTTGGGCATCTTTCATATAGCTCCAAAAGTGAAAAAACTAAAAAAAAATACATTGTTTTATTTCAAAATTGAATCAAAATCATCATTTTCAGATTTAAGCATCTTAAAATCAATCAATTTTTGCATTTTAGATTAGAAAAATTGCATTCAAAATTATCATTTATTGTTCACATATTGTTACAAACTTGCATTGATATGAATTGAGAAAATTTTGGAAACACATTTACTATCAAACTTGTCTACAAATAGACCCAAAATCCTTGAACAAAATTACACAGTTAGAATTTGAATTTTTGGAAAACTAGCTCAAGACACATATGTCCTTGGGTGTCTTTGTCCTCTTTTTGGCTCAAAAATTCTATGAAAAATTCTTCTGATGATCCTCTCTCTAGATTTGTTGTCCGCCTTCCAAAAACTTGTTGCATAATAGTCTAAACCTTAGAAGAAAGCATCATCATGATCACTTGATGTTTTGCTTAGATGTTGTCTTCTTTCAAATCCTTGGTTGATGTTTCAAGTTATGTGTTTGGTGATGGCCCTAACGCCAATGAGCATATTCATGATCCTTCACCTACCAATGCACGTCCTCATGATGTAGATATCTTGGGACAAGATGAGGAGAGCATGAATGAATTCATACATAATTCTTTACACAACCTTGACAATAATGCAACCTTTTATCATTCCTAGATATTTTCTAATCATCCAACACCACCTATCATGCCACAACTTGAAATTTTTTCAACATTACATAAAGAAAGTGACTTGTCATTGATACCTTAACCAATGCACATGGAGACACCTATCAAAACCATCACAAGGAAAGCACATCAAAAAATCTCCTATCATATGAGCATAAAGTTACAAACACACGCATTAACTTGGAATAGAGATATGGACAAGGCTTTAAGATATTGAAAAAATAAGGATGTGATATAAAGAATGAACATGAGATTCACCCCCTTTTAGAAAAAAACACTATTTTAAGATACAAAAGGATTAGGGTACCAAGGTCCTCCACCTTTGCATAACACATTTATTCCACCAACCAAACCACATAAGAAAGGTATATTACATTTCTTGCATCCTATATCCAAGACTAAACATGCATTAGCCACACTTCTAAACTTGGGATACATTACATTACTTCCTACCATGACCACAAAAATACAAAAGGAAGGAATAAAAACACATCCTATTATGCGTATCATAGAATATTTGGACACATTAAAGATGAATGTTGTGCTTTAAAGAAGAAATTGAGGGAATTTGATCCTTAAAGGGATCAAGTTGAATGTATGGTATATTAACATTCATATGCTTCATTCCTTGTCATGTGGTAGTTTAGTATCATAACTCACTACCATACATGGGGTATAAACTAAGCTTTATGAAATCATATTTTACCTTGAAAGGAGCAACATATCATCATCCATTTTGGGATCATATTTGTCCCTACAATTGGGGCAAAGGGTTAGGTAGTTTTGTTTTAGGTGCATTCCTTCTAGCAAGGGATCCCTTTGGGTCTCCTTAAAATGTTAGTGTAGAAAGTACACTAACATTTTAAGAGGGGAATATAGTCCTCCTCTCATTGTTTGCATAAGGAATGGTCCATTTTTACTAATGATATCCATCTCTTAAGAAGTGTGACCTTGGCAATGAAAGTGTGGTGTTCTCAATCTATGTGATGTCTCCTTTGTGGTGATATTAGGATTGATATGTCCTAACTGTGTGACTTTTCTTGGCATATGATGTTCCCCTTTGTGGTAATATTATGGATAGTATTCCCTAAGGTGCGATATTTTTATTCCTTGACTTGTCCTCTCTTAGTGGTGATGCCATGCTTGATGATCCCTAACGTGTGACCTTTCATATATCAAGCAAAGCACCTTTGTTGTTTCTGTAAATCACCTTTTGCAATGGTGTTGTTATAACACCCCTTGAGGTTTTGTCCTTATCTTGTCATCATTTATGCACTATATGGTGATATTTTTCACCTCCTTAGTTGAGTTTGAGATTTTTTGCTTCACTTTGTTCATATGCATTGGACTTAGTGATGTGTTGGCATATCATCTTGATCATTTTTGCAGCACCTTATTAGAGTTATTAGGGAGTATAACTCTTGGTATGGTTGACATGGGTATACACCTAGTGAATAGTGGAATTCACAAGACCTAGTGTGTTTCTCATTTTGCTACTTTGTCATGGGTACACACCTAGTGAATATCAGACTTCACTAGACCTAGTTTGTTTCTCATTTGTCTTGGGGGATCACCTAGTGAATATTAGACTTCACTAGCCTATTTTTCCTTTCTATTTTTAATTCACCTATCAAATATTATACTTTGATATGGTGTGTCATGAATACCTTAACATGGCCACCGAGTGTAACACAACTTGCTTGCTAGTGGAGCTATATGTTTCATAAGTTTTAAACATAATGTAGCCTTATATCCTTATGGAACCCATCATATTGCATGGAAACCTAGCATAACACAACTTGATAGCTAGTAGATGTTGAACAGGACAACTGAGAGGGGGGGTGAATTAGTTGTCACAGATTTAATATTTTAATTCAATCACCAAAACGAATTCTTAACACTGCTTAAATGATTAATCATCAAAAGCTAAATTAGAAACTTAAATCCAACACATAAACAAAATATGATGCAAAAGCATCCTTGGTTCTTTGCAATCCTGCATCAACCAAAAATATTTTCGTTTTAGTTTTGTTCTTGTTCAGTTCAAGTTGGTAGATTTTGCATATTTGCTCACTGGACCTTGCAGATCTATGTTTTCATTATGGACATGTTCATTTTCCTTATCCCAAGATTTTAGATCGATTGGATATTTTTCTAGTAAGTTATCACTTTTGGGTTAAGTGACAATTTCTAGAACAGAGCACCAAAGCAATTTTGAGCCTAACGGCTAGTTTTGTCTCTTGTGGATCCTTCACGTAACTCGTGGATCCTTACAATTTGTTCTAAATTGTTCCATGGATTGTCCCTGGCCTTAATTAGGTCCACACTTCAACCTATGCACCTGCCAAGGAGAAATTCAAACTTAAAGCCAACCTATTTCACACACACGTTACATTTCCTTCATTAGGGTTTGTAATTATCTTTGGCCAACACAAAGGATTCTAGATCTCCAGATGTGATATAAATCATTGTAACAGATCACTAGGATAGTCAGTGAATAGTAAGTAGATGAATATGGGATTTGATATGTAATATTTCTGCTCATATTAGGGAGCATATAGGAATATTGTATTTTGAGCATGTTGTATTAGGCCTATGAGCCAAATCTTGTTGGAAGACTGAAATCACTGAGAGGGGGGGTGAATCAATTATTTATAATTAAGTCACAAAATTTTTCAAAACCAAGAATTTATGTTTTCTTTTGAACCAAGAGGACAAATGATAGTTTGTGAAGCAAACTTGACTTGTGCATTAATCATGAATTAGGCATATGAATAAAAACATTGACATGAATTGAGACATAGACTGAACCAAATGAATACTTTTATACTTTCTCTTGTATTAGAATTCACAACAATAACATAACTTTTATGCATGAAATTTTGATATAAACATTTGTATAAATTAAAAAAAAAACAATTATTCAACTATGTTCAAACTGATAAGGACAATCACTCACAAAATCATCACATAACACAACATTTTTTCCTAAGTGGAAAACCCTCTTGGGGAATAAAAACCACTCAAAAAATATATCTCTTTATTAACTTAGAGCACCAACTCTTCACAGTTCAGGAGCACCAACTCCTCTACTTTTTAGGAGCACCAACTCCTCCACTTTTCAGGAGCACCAACTCCACAAAATACAATGAATAATCAACTATACTATTAAAACCCTAGAAGTGTAAATGCAGTCCTAGAATCTCAACAGTAGACCATGAAGATTTTCAATGAGCACATTGAAGAATGTTGTATGAACATGAAAACATATTCTCTTATACAATAATATGCGAATCAAAAATATTTTCAAAGCAATACAATGTCTTATATCTATCATGATTAAGCCTAAAGTCTCATATATTTTTTCTTGCAAGTAAATTGAGAAATGCCAGAAATCCATCTTTTAAAGACACTGCAAAATAACCTCTGAAAGTAGTTTGTGTAATTGTAAACCAACTCGAGTTAGGGTTTAAATGGAAAACCTTAAATAATCCTTCTTCAAACAAACCCTTTAACGAAATGAAACCATTTCAGTTACAATCCATGAAATATTTCTTTTAACAAACCCTTTATCAAAAAATTACAAATATCACCACAATGAAACTATTCAATTATAGTAAAATATTGTCATCTAGAAACCCTAATGGGTTTTTCACAATCTATCAAGGATTAAGCCCTTTAAAAATAAAAATCCTTAACAATAGCACTTTCACACAAATTTATTCACAAAATGAACATTCTTAACCACCTACTTAAACAACTGTTCAAAGCTCGTAAGCTGCAAGAAGAGCATTACCTGATTTGGTGAAAAACAAACTGAAAAGTATGCCTTAGAAACTTGATAACTGTCCAGCTGGTAGAAGCCAACTTCCACTGTCGTTTCCTTGTCCAAACACCCATAGTAACATCTTTTTCAAGCTCAAATTCATTCCATATGCTGGCCAAGCTCATACAGTGAGCTAATTTACATAACCATAGCATGTTGGATGAGAAAAGCTAAATGAATTTGTAGACAATAGAATAACATGGTGGCTAGGGTTCCATAATACATTTTTCCCTAACTGAGCTTCAAGTTTTCGAAGACTTTGCATAATATAATGATCATTTGAGATCTGGTACTATCAAAAAAAGCATCATAATTCCTTAGAATCCGCTGCCAAATACTTTACAAAGAATGCCAACAACATTATAATACTAATCATTAAATCCAAGCAAATGAAAGTTATTGGTGCCAAGTCACCAAAATAAAATAATAGTTGTCAAATATTCAAATGTTTCCAAGGCTGTTGAAGCCAAGTTTTAATTTTAGCAACAACTAGTAACTTGTACAATGTGACTTTCATCAATAGAATCTAATGCCACATGTATTGTGATCAAACAAAATGCTAACCATATAAACCTACCTGATACCTCATGTATTCTCCAGCCATCACATGATTAATGTGACTTTGTTTAAATCCTAAAACCTTATTAAAATGAGTCCAATCAAAACCAAATCACCTTGTCATAATGATTTTTAATAACAAAAACTTGCTTGAATAATTTTCAAGTGACTTGTATAATGTCAATTTCTTTGACAATATAGATTGCAATGAGATCTGATAGAACCACCTTTGTTCCGCATGCTAATAATAAATCAAATTCCTTATAAGAAAATGCCAATTACCTTAGCAAAGACACAGAAAAGTGAATTGACCAAGCCACACATATACCTAAAACATTTTTGTTTTTAACCAATTTGAAATGCTTCAAATGCAAAGACCATAGTACTGCCCTATCAAAATGATAAAATGTCAGCATGAACATGCATCAAGATCTAAACCAATCAAAAACTGAACCAAAACCTATAACTGCGTGTGAAAACCAAACCTCAACCATGCAACCAATTTTGCCATCAAGGACAAACTACAAACATGATAAACAACTGAAAGCCAACAAAATCCTTCTTTGTCCTTGATGGCAAAACACATATCATTTCTCCCCTTTTTTTCCTCAATGAAAAAGAATGAAAGAAGAGAATGTGAGATGCCATGAATATAAACAACTGAAACCAACCAACACAGTAACCAGTTGCAAGTAGAGAAATATAGCAACAAATGAAAATATATAAGAGAGCTATGAATGGAAACATATAGAAACAAGCTCCCCCTAAACCAAAAATGGAAGAATCAATGAAGTAGGGATTGAGAGATAACTCCCAATCAGAATCTCAGCCTTTCAAAAACTTCTTTGGATAAAGGATTAGTTAATATATCAGCCACCTATTCTTGTGAAGCAAAAAACTGTAGACATACTTCATTAGCCAACACTTTTTCTTGAAGAAAGTGAAACTTGATAGAAATTTATTTAGTGCAAGAGTGCATAATAGGATTTTTAGAGATACTGATCATACTAGAATTATCACATAAAATAGAAATAGGCTTAAAAAACTATGATACCCATATCAAACAATGTTTGAGCCATCCAAAGTAATTGAGTATAGCAAGAAGTGGCAACTATGTATTCTTCCTCAGCAGTGGAAAGAGAAATAGATTCTTGTTTCTTGTTGTGCCAAGCCACTAACCGATCACCAAGAAAGAATGCAACACCGCTGGTGCTTTTCCTATCATCCAAACAACCATCCCAGTCAGCATCTGTATATGAAATTAAAGAGAAATCATTACTTCTAGGATACTAAAGACCATAATCAAGAGTACCCTGAATATACTTAGATTCTTTTAATAGTAGTAACATGGGATTCTTTAGGTGAAGCGTGAAACCTTGCAGCCATGCAAACTACCTACATTATATCAAGTCTAGAAGCAGTTAAATATAACAGACTGCCAATTGTTTATCTATATTCAGACTAATTTGCATCATGTGAATCATCAACTTTAGAGAGTTTGCAAGTTGTAACCATTGGTGTACTAACATGATGACATCCATCCATGTGAATTTTCTTAAGCATCTCTTTAGCATACTTGGTTTGAGAGAGAAATATACCACTTTCAAGTTGAGAAACTTGAAGACCAAGAAAGAAAGTCAATTCTCCCAACATTGACATTTCAAATTCAGATTCCATAATATGAGAATTTTTTTAGTTAAAGCATCATTATTACAGCCAAAAATGATATCATCTACATAGACTTCAACAACCAGAATATCGATACCTTCAATCTTGACATAGAGATTGTTGTCAACACCACCTCTAGTGAAGCCATTTGATGTCAAATAATTATCCAGCCTAGAGTACCATGCCCTAGGTGCTTGTTTTAAGCCATATAAGGCCTTCTTCAACCTATAAACATGATTAGGCTTGTCTTTGCAAAAGAACCCTTCAAGTTTTTTCATATATACATCTTCATCTGAATAACCATTTCAAAGTGTAGTTTTGACATCCATTTGATAAACAGTGAAATTCTTATTAACAAAATAACCCAAAAAAATTCTAATGGATTCTAGTCTAGCAATAGGTGCATACGTTTCACCAAAATCAATACCTTCCTTTTGAGCATAGCCTTTACAAATAAACCTTGCTTTGTTGCGAACAAATTTTCCATTTTCATCAAGCTTATTCTTGTAAACCCACTTCCCACCTATGACATTCTTGTCATTAAGTCTTGGGACTAACTCCCAAGTTTGGTTTTTCTCAATTTGACTTATTTTTTCCTGCATAGCCTTAAGCCAACATTCATCCAAGAGAGCTTCATCATAGTTCTTGGGTTCAAATTTAGTAACTAAACATAAGGCTATATGTTCTGCTATTTGAGCTTGTTCTTCAAATTTAGCAGCCTTTCTTCATGTTTGAACTCCAACATTTATATTCCCAATAATATGACTTTGAGTATGATTTTTAGCAACAGAGTTTGAAGGAGTTTTGTGCACAATATTTTTAGAACTTTTCGTTTCAACATGTTTAGGTATTATTTAAAGTTATGTTTCTATTTCTTCCTCATTATCCTACACAAGATCAGTTTCTAAATGTAGTATTTCATCAACTCTCACATTAATTTCCTCAACAATTTTATTAAGCCTTTTATTATAACATTTGTACACTTTACTTTGAGTTGAGTATCCCAAAAAGATACCCTCATCACATTTTTATTGAAAGATGCCTAGATGTTCATCATCTTTCTTATTAAAGCATTTGCTGCCAAAATTTTTAAATTTTTTTACAGAGGCAGACTTTCCATGCCACAATTCATAAGGAGTGAATTTTTATTTCACTCTATGTTGCACTTTGTTTAAAATATATACAACTGTATGAACTTCTTTCCAATACATGTCAGGCAACTTAGCCTCATCTAACATGGTTCTTGCCATTTCCTTCATAGTTCTATTTTTACATTCAACTACCCTATTTTGTTGAGGTGTTCTAGAGGCTGTATATTGTCTTTTAATACCATGTTGTTCACAATAATCAACAAATTCCTGAGAGGTGAACTCTCGTCCTTTATCAGATCTTAAGCATTTAAGCTTTAAATCAGATTCTTTTTCAACCATTTTACAAAAGATCTCGAATCTTTCAAATTCCTCTGATTTATGTTTAAGAAAATTAACCCAAACCATTCTTGTATAATCATCCACAAACAACATGAAATACTTTTCACCATTAATTGAACTTTTTCTAGTTGGGCCACACAAATCTGTATACACTAGATATAAAGGCTTAGTTGAAGAATGTTCTTTTTTCTTAAAACTAACTTTAGTTTGTTTACCACTTAAACATTCTTTGCACACAAAGTTTTCTGGTTTGTTAAGGACTGATAGATCTCTAACATTCTAGTTTTTACTAATTCTAACCAGATTATCAAAGTTTATATTTCCTAATATTTTATGCCATAACTAGCTTTCTTCAACTTGACCCATTAGACACATACCTTCATTATTGTCATTACTAGAGGTGTCTAGTGTTGGACTCAAGGAACACTAAGAGGGGGGGTGAAACAGTGTTCAATAATATTTAAATTTCAATTCATATCTTAAACAATTTCCAACATTTCAACAGAAGCAAAGATGCAACCACAAGAAGGAAACAATCAAACCACCATAACACCAAGATTTTTATGTGGAAACCCTATTAGGGGAAAAAACATGGTGGAGTTTAATCCATAATTTATACTTTGTTAAAAATATGAAGAAAAAGGGGAATGCACATACATTCAGGAACATTTCCTAGAGCTCACTGCTCAAAATTAGGAAGGCTCACTTACTTACAATATATTTGGATTACAACAAAAGGTTGAACTAAGAAAGTAGCATCTACAAATGCCTGGTATCAGTTCTGGTGAGGCTCATAGATCAGATTCAGGACCTTCTATCTAATTCTGCACTTTGCTCTACTCTACCTTAATTCACTTTACAAAAATCCTCTTTTGCACAAGTGAAACTATGTCAAATCACTCAACAACCCTTCTACTATTCGTACATTTTGAGCATGCACCACCTCGCACTACAAAATGAATTAATTGATCTCTTATATATATCCACTAGCAAGAATTCAATCGCTATATGTTGGCTTCAACAAAATATTTCCCAATAGTCGGCTCAATCCACATTAAATATTTGATGTGTACCCATCAAGATTGGCTAATGCTATGTTGTGGCCCCAAATCAAAATGCTCGAACACAAAAATATTTAAACAATTACTCCTTATACATCTACGACATGCCCTATTCACCGAGTTGGCCACCATGAGCTAATAAATAGAAAATAATTCTATTGGATCTCCTAACTTAACCATCGATTGATGCAACATCACAAAACTTAACGATAAGATAAAATAGATACTTAAAAACTTTCCTCGAGATCCATAACTCAAAATGATGATTCGGTGAAGCATACAAATCGACATACTAACCATATACCCTGTTCTTCATTTTCACTTCTGGTAAAACTTTGTTCTTTACTTGCCTGCCAATATGAACAAATCCTAATCTGCGGACCAGAATAATGACTTAGGTTGCCATGAGTGATAACACTAGAAGCCATATGCCAAAAATCTCCCCCTTTGGCATTGATGGGAAGACTTAGTGAAAAATGACTAAGTGTCGGAACCAATATGATTATGCTACCAGAGTTTAAAATTTCAAAATTTCAAAACACAACTCCCCCTTAGAATGATAAATCATTTTTCATTTCTCTCTCTCCCCCTTTGACATCAATGAAAAACATATTTTGGATCTCCCCCTTTGCTAATTCAAAATTGGATCAAAATTTCAAAAAAAATACAACTGCTACTCAAGTCAAAAAATTATCTTGTACTTATCTTTCATTTCTGGAAGAAATTTTCTCCAAGCTTCTACTAAAATCCCAATGATTAAGATCAAGTTGTTGTTCTCAGATGTCTGGTTGATAATCTGGATGAGAGATTACAGAATTGTGATTTCCTCTTCAAATTTCTATCCTTTCCTCATAACCTCAATCGATTGCTCTAATCTGCATTCAGTTAAATCCTTCACTTTCCAAAAGGTGTCCACAAGGTTGTTTATGGTGAAAATAACTTTGTATGCTCATTCTACAATTCTTGAATCCTTTTCTTGACTATGCCATCCTGATCCTGAAACATGTTATAATCTTGACCAATCTTGTTCAGCTCAGATTCAATCTGCTCTAGTTTCTCTTTGTATTTCCCAACTGCATGAGGCCAATGAAGACAATAGTTGTAGATGTTATTGGCTGTATTTATGCATTGCCTCAACTCATTCATTTTCCTTTTTAATTTGGTAAGAGATAGCTTGAACTACTCCTTTAGATGTAGAATTATTTCTTCCTCTTTTTTTTCCTCGGACTTAGAGACCATGGCTTCCTTAATGCACTCAATCATCTCTTTAGGAAACACATTTTGCAAACTCTCCAAACCAATGTTATTGTGCACAAAATAAGTACTTAGAGTGCTCTTGATCAGGTCCTGCTCATATAAGGGTCTATTAGATCATATGTCAGTAATTTCTTGCATCCCATCTTTCTCCTGAACAAGCCGCAATATCTTTACTTTGGATAAAACACCTTCTTCACTTCCTTCTGCTATAACTACATCTGGTTCAACTAATTCTAGTTCTTCCCTTGGAGTATACTCATCAGATTCTTCATGTAGTATGTCCACAATTACTAGATCTTTACCTTCTCCTTCAATTTTTGGAGTTTTTTGTGTTGGAGGAGTGTAATCAACAATCTCTTGAGCTCTTTTCTTCTTCCTCTCCATCTCACCAGAAGAGGATCCAACTTCAAGTGCTCTTACCAGAATGGAAATGCTAATTGCTCTAAATTTCCCAAGCAATTCTTTAAAGAAATTTGCATACTCATGCTTATAGTTTTTCAAAGTATTAGAATGTTCAAAAATTTGTTTACAAACTAGTTCATTCTCTTTCCATGCAACATCATCGATCTGTGGCAAAAAATTTAGAAAATACATCACAAGACATATGACCAATGTACCAAACCTGAAGGGGTAATCTGCCTCCTTTGTTAGTTGAACATTTTCCATCAATTGATCTTTTAGAAATCCGCACAGGTCAAAATCATGATACTCCATTATCATTTTATGAGAGATGTAAACTGCACTTGCTAAAGTTGTGCCTTCCTTGTTTCTGAAAAATATTTTGTATGAGATTCCATGCACAATGTACCTTGTTATCGAATCTTTGATCGTCAAAATTATTAAAGCTCTCTAATCTCCATTTACTCTGATTAGGGTTTCAACTTCCTTGTTTCGAATTGACTTCTTTTTCGGTATATCCCAACATTGCATAATCCAATTATATTCTTAATCACTTATTTTGAAATGGTATAGGGTTTATCCATAGTTAGAATGTCATCATTCAATTTGTTTAGGATAAACCTAACGACTTTTGTGTTATCAAAATAGGGAAATTCAGTCCAAATGTCCAAAATTTTGTGTTTCACACCTTCAAGCCATTTCAATTCATCAGCCAACAACATATTTCTCACATCCCTAATCTTTTCATTGATGCATTCATCTAAATTCACCATTCCTTTGAATTGCTTCATTTTCCTTTTTGTATCGAACAGGTTTCTACCGAACACCAAATTAAGTAAGAATTCTACAAGTAACTGAAATACCTAATGAATTCATCATCGAATTGACTTTACTCCTTCAAAATTCTACTGCAGAAGCTATCCTTCTATTCTTTTTCAATGCAAGGTGACAAATGAGGGTTCAAAATACCCTTTTATAACTCACACACCTAACCTTTTTATAACATTAAATATTTTTCCCTAGGTGTTCCCGATACTCTGTTTTCTCATACAACAAAAGAAGAATTCATCTACGAACCTTCTACTCCTCAAACTTCTGATACATTTGTAAACTATTAGCACAACTATTGACAACTTTTTGCATTTCAGTTCCAACTACTGACATGGGAACAAAGGATTTTCTTGAAAAACTCCCCCTAGGCCAATGGCCTAAGATCAATTTTTGGAGGAATTACCAGAAACTGCTTCTAGTGTGGGCTTATTTCCTTCATCCGATTCACTCTTCCTTACCCATGTTTTCTTATCTGATCTCTTATCTCTTCCACAGTCACTTTCCCTTTTCCTTTATCATCTTTCTATGAAATTTTTCCTTTGTATACCAGACCTCTTCTATCAATGTTTTTGTTCCTACAGAATCTTGCAATGTGACCAAATCTGTTGCAGTTGTAACACATAGGATTTCTTTGTCTAGACCACTCATTCCATTGATTTTCTCTTGATCTGCATTGATTAGCAACATGCCCAAATCTTCCATAGGTGTAGCATTTAACATTCCTTACACTGACAGACATACCTTTCATTCAATTGATTTATGACCAAACTTATTGCAACTGAAACACTGATCGGGAAATGATGGACTGCTTGAATTCATTTTACTTCTACACTGAGAAGCCATATGACCAAATTTATTAGAAGTAAAGCAATAACCATTAAAATTTTGAGCATTGGGTTGTCTTACTGGATACCTTTTTCCTTTGTTCATCTGATTTTTTTGTATGGAATCCTTATGTTCAGATCCAAAACTTTCTCCCTTCTCATATCCAAGACCTCACTTGTCATTTGCATCCTTCTTACCTTTAGTCAGCTCATCAAGCTTAGCAGAATTGATCTTAAACTTCTTGTTGTATTCATTTATAGTAGTGAGTTCATCTCTAAGAATAACTATTTATCTTTCAAGTTCTTGTTCATTATTTCTGGATTGTGTCAGTTCAATCTCCAGCTAAATGAATCCACTATTAACTTTGTTGCATTCTTCAAATATTTCTTTTAAGGACTGGGCCAGATTCTCCTCATTCTTCCTTCTTTCTTCAATCTTCTTAGTATGCCTCATCACCATAGATTCCATCTCAAGTTTTAGAGCAACATTGTCTCTAGCAAGCTTTTCGTATTCTTCAGTTATTTCATTTAAGGTTTGATTCAGGTGAACATATTCCAAGCTTTTACTTTCTTTCTACTTTAGCTGATCGCATAGTTCATTCCTCTTTTCTCTTGACTCATTGATTTTATCCTTCAATGATTGAATGAATTTTTCAGCATCCTCAAGATTTTCTTTTAATTCTAGGACTTCTGCTTTAGACTGATCAAGATCATCAAGTGCCACCAAAATCTATTGTTGAAGACCACCAGAGTCCATTGCATTCCAAGATTCACCTCAAGCTATTAAACTTCTTCATAGGAACCTTGCTCTAATACCAATTGTTGGACTCAAGGAACACTGAGAGGGGGGGTGAATCAGTGTTCAACAATATTTAAATTTCAATTCTGATCTTAAACCATTTACAACATTTCAACATAAGTAAAGATGCAAGTACAAGAAGGAAACAATCAAAACACCATAATGACAATATGTTTATGTAGAAACCCTATTAGGGGAAAAACCACGGTGGAGGTTAATCCACAATTTATACTTTGTTAAAAGTATGAAGAAAAAGGGGAATGCACATGCATTCAATCATACTGCCTAGAGCTCACTACTCAAAATTCGGAAGGCTCATTTCCTTACAATATATTTGGATTACAGAAAAAGGTTGAACTGAGAAAGTAGCATCTAAAAATGTCTGGTATTAGTTTCGATGAGGCTCATAGATCAGATTCATGACCTTCTATCTAATTTTGCATTTTTCTCTGCTCTGCCTTAATTTGCTTCACAAAATCCTCTTCTACACAAGTGAAACTATTCAAAATCACTCAACAACCCTTCTGCTATTCACACATTTCAAACATGCACTACCTCACACTACAAAATGAATTAATCGATCTCTTATATATATCTGCTAGCAAGAATTCAATCTCTATATGTCAGATTCAACAAAATATTTCCCAATGGTCGGCTCAATCCACATTAAATATTTGATGCATACCCATCAAGGTCAGATGATGCTATGCTGTGGCCTCAAATCAAAATTATCAAACATATAAATATGTAAACAATTACTCCTTATACATCCATGACATGCCTTATTCACTGAGTTGGCCACCATGAGATAATAAACAAAAAATCATTCTGCCAGATCTCCTAACTTAACCATCGATTGATGCAACATCACAAAACTTAAAAATAAGATAAAATAGATACTTAACGACTTTCCCTAAGATCCACAACTCAAAATGATAATATGGTGAAGCATAGAAATTGACATACTAATCGGATACCTTGTTCTTCATTTTCACTTTTGGTAAAACTCTATTCTTTACCCTGCCTGCCAGTATGAATAAATCCTAATCTACGGAATGGAATAATGACTTAGGTTGCCATCAATGACAACACTAGAAGCAATATGTGAACATCTAGGAGATTATAAAAATTACCTTTAATCCTTCTCCTTGCTGCAACAGTCTTTCCAAACTTGTTCTTGATCTCACATCCCTATGAAGTAAACATAACATGATAACCACTATCATATATTTGGCTAACACTAAGTAAGTTTTTCTTTAGGCCTTCCACATAGTACACATCATAGTAGGTGTGTCCTGAATTAGCAGAAGTGAACCTTTACCTTTAATCTATATACCAGTGTTATCACCAAATTTCACATATCCACCATCATAATCTTCAAGTTTGATAAATTTGTCCTTGTCCCCTATCATGTGGTTAGAAAAACCACTATCTAGGATCCATAAGTCCTTTTTAGAATGAAAATCAGTTTGGACTAGCATTGATTGCTCTATGCTTTTAAAAAAATTAGGTTTCCAAACTATTTTTGTTTTCTATTCTTTATTATGTAGATTAACTTTGCATTGTTTGACTATATGTCCCAAAGTGTTGCATTTAAAACATTTGACCTGATTAACAAAATCAAAGTACTGCTTATGTCCAAACCTTGGTATTCTAGAAGTCATGAGTCTGCAAGTACTCACTTTATGGCCAAATTTGTTGCAAAAGAAGCAGTAACCATGAAAGAAATGATTGAATCTGAATAGTTTTCTTTTATTTTCAAAAGAATGTACATAATTCTTATCAGATTCAAAATGATTTGGTTTGAAACTCTTGTTTGTAGAAGTAGATTTTTTCTTTGAAGTATCAATTGAACATTCACTTTTTTCAAACCCAACACTAGTTTTATCTTTATTTAGTTTTTGCTTGCTAAGCATATCATTGAGTTTTAATGTACTTTCATACTCTTCAATTTTCTTTCTAAGACTAACAACTTCTTCTTCCAATTTTTGAATCTCTTTGTCTTTGGAACTCATAGTTGTTTTAAGACAATCCTCAATCCTCTTAGATTCTTCAAGCTTAGTCTTCAAAGAAACTATTGCTTGATTTGGCTTTTTCTCTTGAGTAAGGACTTGCTTTTTAATTTTTTTAGTTTCCTTTAATGCATATTTTAACTCACCTTCAAGATCTATTTCACCATCTTCTAAATTAGTTTTGTTGTTTGAATCTTCTTGCAGTTTGAATTCAACCATAAACAAGGTCTCATCTTCTTCAACTAAAGAGTCTTTTGTTTCAATGTTTGTTTCATCTTTACTGAACATACTCTTTTTCTTTTTGAAATTGAATTTCTTTATAGGTTTATAGACCTTCTTCTTAGACTATTTGTTATATTTTTCATCATCACTGTTTTGATCACCATAGGGGCATTCAGCTACAAAATGTCCAATTTTTCCACAATTGAAACATTTAAAGGGAAGTTTTCCTTTGTATTTTCCTAATCCCTTTTTAAGTTTTATAACAAAGTGAGCCTCTTTTGAATCTGAATATTCTGACTCACTTTCTTCTACATTTTCCTTTTTCTTATTTTTAAAAGTAGTTTATTTTCCTGTTGGATTGCTTTTTCTTGTTCTCATTTCAAAAGAAGTAAGAGTTCCTTGTAAATTATCTAAGGTAAGCTAGTCAAAATGTTTCTTTTATTCAAGGGTTGATACCTTAGTTTCATATTTAGGATGCAAGGTTCTAATGACCTTCTTGACCACATCAAACTCTTCTACTTATTCTCCTAACCCTCTCATTGCATTAACAACTTCATCTATTCTCAAAAAGTATTCAGCTACTTTTTCATCATCCTTCATTCTCATTTCCTCAAACTGAGTTTTGAGAGTAAGGATTTTTTACTGTTTGACTTTGTCATTTCCTTGATAAATATTTTCAAGTTTTTCCCAAATTTCCTTAGCTATTTTGCAATGCATGAATTTAACAAATACATCTTTGGTTAAACCACACAAAAGAGCATGTTTAGCTCATACTTCTTCTTTTTAACAGAATTTGAGGGTATTATGGGTGGAACAGTATATCCATCTAGAACTATGCTCCATGCATCAAGATCAATTGAAACCACATATGTTTCCATTCTGATTTTCTAAAACACATAGTTTGTACCATCAAACAGTGGAGCCCTAGTCACAAAAGTACCTTCTTGACCTTGTGACATGTTTGATAGACTTCCAAAACCAAAATCTATCCTAGGCGGATTAGACCTATGAAAGGACCCTATGCTCTGATACCAATTGTTGGAAGACTAAAATCATTGAGAGGGGGGGTGAATCAGTGATTTATAAAAGTCACAAACCTTTTCAAGACTAAGAATTTATTTTTTCTTTTGAACCAAGAGGAAAAATGATAGTTTTTGAAGCAAACTTGACTTGTGCATTAATCTTGAATTAGGCATATGAATAAAAACATTGACATGGATTGAGTCATAGATTGAACCAAATGAATACTTTTATACTTTCTCTTGTATCAGAGTTCACAACAATAATAAAACTTTTATGCATGACATTTTGATATAAACATTTGTAGAAAGAAAAACAAATTATTCAACTATGCTCAAACTGATAAGGGCAATCACTCACAAAATCATCACATAACACAATATTTAGTCCTAAGTGGAAAACCCTCTTGGGGAATAAAAACCACTCGAAAAATATATCTCTTTATTAACTTAGATCACCAACTCTTCACAGTTCAGGAGCACCAACTCCTCCACTTTTCAGGAGCACCAACTCCACAAAATACAATGAATAATCAATTACAATGTACTATTAAAACCCTAGAAGTGCGAATGCAGTCCTAGAATCTCAGCATTAGACCATGAAGATTTTCAATGAGCATATTGAAGAATGTTGTATGAAAATGACATCTCTTATACAATAATCTATGAATCAAAAAAAAATTCAAAGCAATACAATGTCTTATATCTGTCAAGATTAAGCCTGAAGTCTCATATATTCTTTCTTGCAGGTAAACTGAGAAATGCTAGAAATTCATCTTTTAAAGACACTGCAAAATAACCTCTGAAAGTAGTTTGTGTAACTGTAAACCAACTCGGGTTAGGGTTTAAATGGAAAACCCTAAATAATCCTTCTTCAAACAAATGCTTTAACAAAATGAAACCATTTTAGTTACAGTCCATGAAATCTTTCTTTTAACAAACCCTTTATCAAAAAATTACAAATATCACCACAATGAAACTATTCAGTTATAGTCAAGTATTGTCATCCAAAAACCCTAATGGGTTTTTCATAATCTATCAAGGATTAATCCCTTTATAAAAAAAAATCCTTAACAATAGCACTTTCACACAAATTTTATTCATAAAATAAATATTCTTAACCACCTACTTAAACAACTGTTCAAAGCTCGTAAGCTACAAGAAGAGCATTACCTAATTTGGTGAAAAAAAAACTGAAAAGTATGCCTTAAAAACCTGATAACCATCCAGCTAGTAGAAGCCAACTTCTACTATTGTTTCCTTGTCCAAACACCCACAATAACATATTTTTCAAGCTCAAAGTCATTCCATATGCCATCCAAGCTCATATAGTGAGCTAATTTACATAACCACAGCATGTCAGAGAAAAGCTAAATGAATTTGTAGATAACAGA
Source organism: Sequoia sempervirens (assembly GCA_007258455.2). Taxonomy (NCBI): domain Eukaryota; kingdom Viridiplantae; phylum Streptophyta; class Pinopsida; order Cupressales; family Cupressaceae; genus Sequoia; species Sequoia sempervirens. The sequence continues at coordinate 132,019 of VDFB02258391.1, forward strand.
ATACCATGGTGGTGAGGGTTCCATAATACATTTTTCCCTAATCGAGCTTCAAGTTTTTGAAGACTTTGAATAATATAATGATCATTTGAGATTCGGTACTATCAAACAAAACATCGTAATTCCTTAGAATCCACTGCCAAATAGTTTATAAAGAATGCCAACAACATTATAATACTAATCATTAAACCCAAGCAAATGAAAGCTGTCGGTGCCAACCAAAACCAAATAATAGCTATCAAATAGTCAAATGCTTCCAACGTTGTCAAAGCCAAGTTTTAATATTAGCAACAACTAGTCACTTGTACAATGTGACTTTCATCAATAAAACCCAATGCCACATGTATTGTGATCAAACAAAATGCTAACCATATAAACCTTCCTGATACCTCATGTATTCTCCAGCCATCACATGATTAACATGAATTTTTTTAAATTTTGAAACCTTATTAAAATGAGTCCAAAAAAAACAAAATCACCTTGTCATAATGAATTTTAATAACAAAAAATTTCTTAAATAATTTTCAAGTGACTTGTATAATGTCAATTTCTTTGACAATATAGATTGCAATGAGATCCGATAGAACCACCTTTGTTCAACATGCTAATAATAAATCAAATTCCTTATAAGAAAATTCCAATTACCTTAGCAAAGACTCAAAAAAGTGAATTGACCAAGCCACACATATACCTGAAACATTTTTCTTTTTAACCAATCTGAAATGCTTCAAATGCAAAGACCATAGTAGTGCCCTGTCAAAATGATAAAATTTCAGTATGAACATGTATCAAGATCTAAACCAATAAAAAACTAAACCAAAACCTGTAACTACATATGAAATATGTATCATGTATCAACCAAAACCTGTAACTGCATGTGAAAACCAAACCTCAACCATGTAACCAGTTTTTTCTTCAAGGACAAACTACAAACATGATAAACAACTGAAATCCAACAAATTTGTACACTTAGATGTTGCCGACTGGTTGTAATTTAAATTTCTGGTAATAAGAATGTTTGAATCTGCATTTTCCTCCATATTCCAAGTGGATTCTATTGTGTAATTTTTGCTACATGGTCTGGACTGTTCTCTTTGAGGAACCTTCTACCATGACTGCACCAGATTGGTATTAGAGCGAGATTCATTCCATGAGATATTGTCATAGTTTGCGGAGTCTTATTGAAGATTTGTTGTGGAGTAGCGGACTGAGGATCTGACCTATAGCTACAGAGGACTTGTATAAATATGGTGGGAAGAATAAATGGTAGAGGAAATGGAGCACATGGAAATGCAGACCCAACTATGATGGAGAGGTTGAGAGGAATTGCTACTAGATTAGAAGCAGTTGAAATGGCCCAAAGGAGAGGTCAACTAGTTGATGATGTGAGTGATGAAGAGGTAGAAGAATAGGAAGAAGGGGAAAGAGAAAATCAACTTGGCCTGGATTGGGGAGAAGAGAGGTTCATAAGAGAAATAACCAAAGTAAATACTAAACCACATTTCAATCCACTGGATTATAGTGGTAAGTTGGATTTAGATGAATTGCTTGATTGGATAATGAAGTTGGAGAAGTACTTTTATTTTGAGGGTACCACCGAAGATAAGAAGGTGAAATTTTCTTGTACAAAGTTGAAAGGACATGCATCCCTTTGGTGGGAACATTTGGAGACAGATAGGAAAAGAAGAGGAAAGGAGAAGATAAAATCATGGGATCAAATCGTGAAGTTTATGCCTAAAGACTATCAGATCGGTTTGTTCTGAAAGTTGCAGAATTTGAAGTAGAAGGAGTCAAGTGTGAAAGAGTATACTGGGGAGTTCTACAAGTTGAATATCAGATCCGGACATTCAAAGGATGAGATCGAGCAAGTAGCCAGATATGTGAATGGCTTGAAGCCATCTAGACAGGATGAGATCAGTTTGATCAAGTTGCCAAGTGTGGAGGAGGCATATCAATGTGCCCTAAAACCAGAAGAGAAGCTGAATAAAAGATATGAGAAGAGACAAAAAGGAAGAGGCAGAAGATTTCAGAGAGGAAGAACTTTTACTAGAGGAGGAAGAGGATCTTCTGTAGATCAAAATAAAGATAAGGAAGTCAATAAGAATGATAATTCAAACTGTAGAGATGATGGAAACTCTTACCAAAGAGGAGGATATGGTGGTTATTAGATGAGGGTTATAGAAAAGATGATAGAGGACAGGAGAAAAGAGTATTTAGGGGAACTTGTTTTAAGTGTGATGGAGGACATAAAGCATTTGAATGTAATCAGGGAGAGACAAGTAGGAAGATAGAGAACAACAAAAGAAAAATCTTTGTTGAGGAGGATCATGCTAGATCATCTAATAAACTGAAAGAGGGAGAAGTTTTGATGAACAAAAGAGCATTGTGTCAAAGAGATGGAGTAGGAACAGTTGCAGAGAAATAATTTGTTCCAGACTCGATGCAAGGTAGCTAGTAAATGTTGCAGAGTTATTATTGATAGTGGAAGCTCTAAGAACCCAGTTTATGAAGAAATGGTGACCAAATTGAAGCTGGAAATATTGAAACACTCGAATCCCTATAAGATAGCATGGATTCAAGATGAGCATAAGATAGTGGTAAGTGAACAATGTTTGGTGAAATTGAAGATAGGAAATTATCATGATGAAGTTTTGTGTGATATCATGCCTATGGATGCATGCCATGTTTTTTTGGGAAGGCCTTGGTAGTATGATAGACAGGCTATTCATGATGGGAAGAAGAAAACATATACCATTGTTGCTAATGGGATGAAGCAAACTTTGTTGCCATTGGAGGATGTTCCTAAAATGGAGGTTTCTACAAATGCTAGAATTTGTTTGGTTGATGGAAGGAGATTTCTAGATGGATTGAGACATGAGAACATGTGTTATGCCTTGGTTCCTAAGAAGGCTGAAGACTTGAAGCATGTAGAAGAACAACCAAAGGAGATAAAGGAGATGTTGGCAGGATATGAAGATATAATTTTAGATAATGTACTTGATGGATTGCCACCTGTGAGAAGTATTAGTCATTGCATGGATTTGATTCCTAGAGCTAGTTTTCCTAATAAAGTAGCACACCGAATGACACCGACAGAGAATGAAGAGTTGAATAGACAAGTACAAGAGTTGTTGAAGAAGGGTTTGATCATAAAAAGCTTAAGTCCTTGTACAATACTTCTTGTGCTAGCACCTAAGAAGGATGGAGAATGGAGGATGTGTACAAACTCTAGAGCCATAGACAAAATGACAGTGAAGTATATATTTCCTTTTCCCTGGATGGATGACATTATGGATTGTTTGAGTGGAGCTAAATACTTTACAAAGATAGATTTGAAGAGTGGATATCATCATATCAGAATCATAGAAGGTGATGAGTGGAAGACAACATTCAAGACAAATGAAGGATTGTATGAGTGGTTGGTGATGCATTTTGGACTAAAAAATGCACCGATTACTTTCATGAGGCTGATGAATGAGGTATTGAAGAAATTCTTGGGTAAGTTTGTGATTATCTATTTGGATGACATCTTAATTTTTAGTAATACTAGAGAAGAACATTTGTTGCATATAAGACAAGTTTTGCAGAGGTTGAGAGAAGAGCAATTGTTAATAAACATTAAGAAGTGTAGTTTCATGAAGGAAGAATTGGTATATCTAGGATTTGTGATATATGTGGATGGATTGAAGATGGATCCTAAGAAGGTAAGATAAATTATTGAATGGCCTACAAAAAAAATAATTGGAGAGGTAAGATAATTTCATGGATTGGCTAGTTTCTATTAGAAGTTCATTATGAATTTCAGTTCTATTTGCAATCCTATGATAGAAACAATGAGAGGGGATAAGAAAGGTTTTAGGTGAACATTTGGAGAAAACCAGAGTTTTGAGTTGTTGAAACAGAAGGTGACTGAGCATCCTGTGTTGGATTTACTAGAATTTAATAAGGTATTTGAGCTAGACTGTGATGCAAGTGGAAATGCAATTGGAGCAGTATTAAGTTAAGAAGGAAGACTAGTAGCTTATTTTAGTGAGAAATTGAATGATGCTAGGAGAAGGTATTCAGTGTATGACTAGGAGTTTTATGCCATAGTTCAAGCCTTAAATAAGTGGAGACATTACTTGTTTCCTAAGGATTTTGTGTTGTATACAGATCACTAGGCATTGTAGTATTTGAATAGTCGAGGTAAGTTGAATCAGAGACACATGAGATGGGTGGAATTCTTGTAGAGTTATACTTTTTTTTTGAAGCATAGGAGTGGAAAGTCAAATAGATTTGTTGATGCTTTAAGTAGGAGAAGGAATTTACTAGTAGAGATGAGATTGGAGGTATTAGGATTTGATGAATTGAATAACTTGCATGAGGAAGACCCATATTTTGTAGAACCTTGGAGATCTTGTAAAGAACTAGTCTTAGAGGATAGGAATCAGTGGTTGGATTATTTCATTTAGGAGGATATGTTGTTAAGAGGGAATCATTTGTGTATACCCTGAAGTTCAATGAGGGATAGCTTGGTGAAAGAAAAACATAGTGGAGGATTGGTAGGACACTTTGGAATTGATAAGATAGTAGTATTGGTAAGTGAGAATTACTTTTGGCCATAGATTCATAAGGATGTTAGGAAATTTGTGCAAAGTTGCAGAGTTTTTCAAGATACAAAAGGGAGTAGTCAGAATGTTGGATTTTATAAGCCTTTGACTGTTCTGGAGAGACCTTAGGAGGATATCAACATAGATTTCATACTTGGCTTGCCAAAGACACGAAGAGGTAATGATTCTATATTTGTGGTGGTGGATATATTTTGTAAAATGACACATTTCATACCGTGTAAGAAGACAACAAATGTAGTACATGTAGAAAACTTTTTTTTCAAGTGGTCAGATTGCATGGATTACCTAGGAGTATTGTTTTAGACAGAGATACAAAGTGTTTTGGTTACTTTTGGAGGACACTTTGGAAGAAGTTAAGGATTGATTTAAAGTTTAGTTATACTTTTCACCCATAGACTAATGGACAGATAGAGGTAGTAAATAGGAGTTTGGGGAATTTGCTGAGATGTTTGTTTGGGGAGAAGACCAAAAGTTGGGATTTATTCCTTGCACAAGAAGAGTTTGCTTACAATAATTCAGTGAACAGGATTACTGGAAAGACACCTTTTGAGATTGTTACTGGATTTCATCCTTGAGGTATATCAGAGTTGTGAGACATTAGTAAGGAATATAAAAGGAGTTTAGAAGTAGAGGAATTTGCAGAATATATGAAGAAAGTTCATACTCAAGTAAAGCAACAATGGGAAGATATGAACCAGAAATATAAGGAGCGAGCAGATGAAAAGAGGAGACATAAGGAGTTCAAAGTTGGAGATGAAGTGATGGTGTATTTGAGGAAGGAAATATTTCCAATTGGTACATACAATAAGCTCAAGATGAGGAAGTTTGGACCCTATAATATTTTGAAAAAATTTGATTCAGGAAATGCATATAAAGTAGAGTTACCAGATGGCATGGGTATATCACATATATTCAACATTGCAGATCTACATCAGTACCATGATGCAAAATTTAGTGAAGACAGTAAAAAAAAATTAGAGAAACAGTTTCCCAAACAATAATCAGATGAGATAAAAGAGATTTTGGATATCAGAGATGAGAGGAAAATGTGTGGAAGACAGTATAAAAAATATCTTGTGAAGTTGAAAGGTATACCAGTGGAGGATTATTCTTGGATTTCTCAAGCTGAGGTAGACCATAGTGGTTTTTATTTAGCAAAAAAAAAGTGAGGGACTCACTTTTCAAATAACCCCAGATGTCTGATGCAGGATCATCCTTGGTTCTTTGCAATCCTGCATCGACCAAAAATATTTTCATTTCAGTTTTGTTCTTGTTCAGCTTAAGTTGGTAGATTCAACATATTTTCTCACCGGACCCTGCGGATGTATGTTTTTATCATGGACATGTTCATTTTCCTTATCCCAAGATTTCAAATTGATTGGATCTTTTTTTGGTAAGTTATCGCTTCTAGATTAAGTGACTATTTCTAGAATAGAGCACTGAAGTAGTTTCGAGCCTAACAGCTAGTTTTGTCTCTTGTAGATCCTTCACGTAACTCATGGATCCTTATGGTGTGTTCTGAATTATTTTGTAGAGTGTCCTTGACCTTAATTTAAGTCCACACTTCATCCTATGCACCCTCCAAGGAGAAATTCAAACTTAAGGCTGACTTATTTCACACACACATTACATTTCCTTCATCGGGGATTGTAATGATCTTTGGTCAACGCAGAGGATTCTAGATCTCTAGATTTGATATAAATCATTGTAAAAAATCATTAGAATAGTCATTGAATAGTAATTAGATGAATATGGGATTTGATATGTAAGATTTATGCTCATATTAAGGAGCATATAGGAATATTGTATTTCAAGCATGTTGTATCAGGCCTGTGAGCCAAATTTGTACACCTGGATGTTTCTGACTAGTTGTAATTGAAATTTCTTCTAATATGATATAAATCATTGTAACAAATCATTAGGATAGTCATTGAATAGTAAGTAGATGAATATGGGATTTGATATGTAAGATTTATGCTCATATTAAGGAGCATATAGGAATATTGTATTTTGAGCATGTTGTATCAGGCCTGTGAGCCAAATCTATACACCTAGATGTTTCTGACTGGTTGTAATTGAAATTTCTAGTAATAAGAATGTTTGAATCTACATTTTCCTTGATATTCCAAGTGGCTTCCATTGTTTAACTCTTGCTGCACGGTCTATACTGTTCTCTTTGAGGACCCTCCTACTATGATTACACCAAAATAACACCAGATTTACATGGAAAACCCAATAAGGGAAAAACCATGGTGAGGATTAACTCACACTATAGAGAATATCAAAATCGATTACAAGAGGCTCACTACTTGAGAAACAAGGCTCACTACCAAATAAGTACTCATTGTCTAATAGGGCTATCAACCCAGAGGGCTCATTTCCACAAAGATACAAAGAAGACAAAGAAGACTTGTTACAAAGAGAAGACAATCTCAATACAACAAAGGGATTCCACCACAATCACTCGCAAACATGCATGAATGATAGAGTTCACCTTCTGTTCACTACATCCGGAAACTCAATATTTAAGCTTCACACTGATCTACAACACTTGCATCACACACACTCATTGGATAGCATCAATGTTGCATCTATTTGCTCTTTTTTATTTTTTTTTGTCTCTCTTCTTCGCTCTTATATATTTTTCACCACTAACTCATCTTGTATTTATACCATCTTCAACTTTAAAACATATCCAAAGTCAGCCATCCAAATTCAAATTCAAATTAGGTTGACACAAAAACATCTTAGGGTGGAATTAGAATGAGGTTTAACCAAACAAACACTTCATAGGGACCCAAATAGATCCAACACGCTTCATCAACTTCGAAAGTAGTGTTCAATACAAGGTCGGCCAAACTAGTGTAAAACACATAGAACCATTAAGCATGAACCTTCCAGATACCAAAATTATCTTTAACACAATCAATGCAACTCAACTATAGAACCACAAGTCATAAGACTTCATCAAAAAGAAATCTGAATCAACAACATTTCTCCCGAACCTCAACCAGAAACATAGAAAACCACAGTTCACAACTGGTGAACATAACTTGCACTGTACAATGAAACAATAGATAAAAATATGGATATAACATCTTCCAACAACCATGATCAACATATCTGAACCACAAAAACATAGGAGCAAATCCAAAGAAAAACCCAGAGCAACCAGTCAGCATATCTTCATTGCAATTTTCTCAATATCCTTAACATATACAACCAACAACTTGTATCCATGACACTAATGAAAACAATAATTAGTTGATAACCAACTGACTAGTTGACATCAATGACAATACCTTCAATATTTCCATTCTTGCAACAATCTCCCTGTTTGTCATTGATGGAAACACATGATGTGAAAAACCATTAAAGACACCATACTAGCTCTGAATACACTTCTCAAGATTTTTCTTTTTGTTTCTCCCCCTTAGTAGATAGTATTTTATATTCTTCCTCTTTTTCTTCACATACTTCCTTTCCTTCTTTTTTTTTTGTCACATGCTTCCTCTCTCCCTTTGACATCAATGGCAAAGGAAAAAGATATTTTACATATATTTCTCCTTTGACATGAAAAAAAAATACTCACAATGACAACACCTGACACTACCTGCTCCCCCTAAGAGGTAGCCACCAAAACATCATTCCAGAAGAAAGATAGATCCATAGATCGATCAAACTGATGCATCTCCATATGCATCTAGTTCAATAAAGGAGGGGAAATGATCCCTAACTTCTCTTGGAGATACTCAAAAGTATCTTTAGGAAGATCCTCCATGAAAATATTAGCCACCTGATCCTTCATCAAAACATACTCAAGCTTTAATTCATTCTCCATGACCTTCTCTCTCAAGAAATGATATCTAATAGATATATTCTTCATCCTTGATTGCATCATATTATTCTTTGAAATGTTAATTGCACTTGTATTATCACAAAAAATAGATATAATATCATCATACACCACTATGATATCTTTCAATGTTTGTTTCATCCATAGAACTTGTGTACAACAAGATGTAGCAGCAATATACTTACCTTCAACAGTAGAAAAGGAGACTGAATCTTTCTTTTTACACAACCATGCCACTAATTTGCATCCAAGAAATAATGCACCACCACTTGTACTCTTTCTTTCATCTACACATCTTGCCCGTTCTGCATCTGTATAAGCATTGTGTAAAGTCAATATCTTTAGGATACCATAATCCATAATTCAGAGTGCCATTCAAATATCTAAAAATTATTTTAACAACAGAAACATGTGTTTCCTTAGGATTTTCTTGAAATCTAGGCCACAAGATATACATCATGCATAATATCTAGTCTAGTAGCATTCAAATATAATAGTCCACCAATCATAGATCTATACTTGCTCTGATCAGCCTTAGGTGAATGATCATCTTTACCCAATTTGCAACCAATCACCATAGGAGTACATACCGGTTTGGAATCATCCATCCCAAACTTCTTCAACATCTCTCTCACATACTTAGACTATGAAATAAAAATTCCTTTCTCTATTTGATTAATATATAGCCCAAGAAAGAAATTAATTTTGCATCTCTTCTGCAAACATCTTGCACATATTTTCATTTCCTCCAAAGATAATGTCATCAACATACACGACTACAATGAAGATTTTTTCATTTTAAATCTTAAAATAAAGATTACTATTTGTCGTACCTTTTTTGAAACTTAGTTGAATCAATTACCTATCCAACCTTGCATACCAAGCTCTAGGAGCTTGCTTCAATCCATATAAAACTTTCTTCAATCTACACACCATATCTAGTTGATCTATCAATTGAAATCCTTCTGGTTGTTCCATGTAGACTTATTCTTTTAGCTCACCATTCAAAAATGTTGAATTGACATCCATCTGATAGACCTTAAAATATTTATGAGCAGCAAATGCTAAGAGCATCCTTATAGAGTCCATTCTTTCCACCGAAGAAATTTTTTCTTGAAAATCTATGCCTTCTACTTGTGAGTAACCTTTGCACACAAGCCTTTCTTTGTTTCTAACCACTTCTCCATTCTCATTCAACTTATTTCTAAACACCCGCTTCGATCCAATAATGTTTTTATCTTCTAGTCTTGGGACCAATTCCCAAGTTTGATTCTTCTCAATCTGCATAAGTTATTCTTTCATGGCTTCCATCCAATGTTCATCTTTACAAGCTTCACTTACAGTCTTTGGTTCAATCTCAGAAAGTAAACACAAATTCACTTCAGCAACAACTTTGCTTCTAGTTTATATACCTTTTGTCTTGTCACCAATAATCTAACTTTCTGAATGGTTCTTCTCTACATATCTAGGCATCTTAGGTGACACCACTAGAGCTTCTTTTTCTCTTTCATTCTATTCATCTTTCTTCTCTTGCTCATCCTTTTCCCATTCTTCAATCTCTTCTATTTTTACATAATCAGGTTCATTAGATACATATCCATCAATGTCAACAAAATTCTTCAGTGTATCATCAACCTTGGCATTTGGACTCTCTACAATCTTTCTTAGTCTTTTATTGAAACATCTATATTCCTTTCTATTAGTAGAATATCCAAGAAAAATTCCTTCATCACTTCTTACATCAAACTTTCCAAAATTTTCTTCATCTCTTCTGATATAACACTTGCTTTTGAATACCTTGAAATATTTAATAGTAGGAGTTCTTCCATGCCATAGCTCATAGGGAGTCTTTGTACTATTTGATCTTTCTTGAGCTCAGTTGAATACATAAACAATAGCATGAATAGCTTCTTTCCAATAAAATTTTGGTAAACTAGCCTAAGTAATTATTGATCTAGCAGCCTCTTGAACTGTTCTGTTTTTCCTTTCAACAACTCCATTCTGCTAAGGATTTCTCAAGGTAGATAATTATCTCTTTATTCCACACACTTCAAAAAACATATTAAACTCATGGGAGGAGAATTCTCCACCTCTGTTAGACCTTAAGCATTTTATCTTCAAGTTTACTTCATTTTCAACCATAGCTTTGAATGTCTTAAATCTATCTAATGCATCTGATTTCTCTCTAAGAAATGTAACCCATGTATATCTAGATTAATTATCAATTAGAAGCATAAAGTACCTTTCACCAAGTAGAATTCTCACTCATGTAGGACCACAAATATCTATATGAATTAAATCCATTAGTTCAGTAGTAGACCGTTCCTTTGATTTGTAATGATTTCTTGCTTGCATTCCAAATTGACAATTTCTACACATAGCATTAACAGGATTTGTAATTCTTGGTAAATCTTTCCCAGCCTAAACAACACTAATCCTCACCAAGTTATCAAAATTCATTTGACACATTCTCTGATTCCATAACCAACTATCATTAATTTGAGTCATAAAGCATCATCCATCAGCACCCTTAAGTTGATAGATATTTCCTTCAAATTTCTTTCCTATAGCAATCAATGTTTCAGATCCTTTCCGGATCTCACATCTTTCATCCTTGAAAAAAATATTATATCCCTTAATACACATCTAACCAACACTCAAGAGATTATTCCTTAAACCCTTAACATAGTAGACATCATTAGTATGATTCTTTCCATCAAAACTTACTGAACCTATCCCACAGATTTTAGCACCAGTATCATCTCCAAACATAACCAAGCCTCCATCATATTTTTCAAGCTTAACAAAATTAATTTTATCACCAATCATGTGATGTGAAAAACCACTATCAACTACCCAATAATTATTTTCTCATTTAGCATGTAGGGTAGAGATAACCATACCTTCATTTTTCTCCTTCTCCAAGCAAGCTTTCCTTTACTTGTTTTTCAGAATTAGTAGAAGTAGGTTCATCCTTAATCACCAAGAACAAGCATTCATTGTCATTAGGATCTTCATATTTAGAATCTTCATTTGATACACTAGCATTCTCATTCACATAGTATGCTTTGTTAATCTTCTTTCCTTTCTTTTCTTTCTCATATATTTGTTTATTCTTTTTAGCTCTTTCTGGACACTTTGCAACATAATGACCTATTTCTCCACAACTAAAGAACTTAAAGGGTAACTTACCTTCATACTTGCCGAACCATTTCCTCATCCTTCTTACAAATTTAGCTTCTATTTCATCACAGTTTTCTTCATCCGAATCTTTAGCTTTTGTAGCCTTAAAAGCAGTCTCTAATTCACATCCATTCCTTAGATTTGACTTGCTCATCACATAATATGTTGAAAATCCTAACAATAGATCTTTAGTGCAAGTCTTATAATAGATACTATGTTTCAATAGCATACACTTTCTCATTGTAAGAATCAAGAAGAGTTCTAAGAATCTTCTTTACAATCTTGGTTTCATCTATAGTAGCACCAAGTCCTCGTATTCCAACCACTATCTCATCCAATCTCTATACATAAGCATTGAAATTATCATATTCAAACATATGTAGAAGCTCAAACTGTGTCTCCAAACTCTAGAATTTTTCCTCTTTAACTCTTTCATCACCTTCATGCACTCTTTCCAAAGTATCCCAGACTTGCTTAGCGGTCTTCAAATTTTGAACCTTAATCAATTTAGAATGTACTAGACTGTTCTTCAAGATTTATTTCACTTTATTGTTTGCTTCATGTGATTTGATCTCTTCAGGTGTACTCGGACCATTAGCAAGAGGAGTGTAAGGATTTTTGTAAGCTTTCTCCATATCATATCCACAATACTCCAGATATTCTTCCATCAAGCCTTGGATAATCATAAATCATTTTGCTAACCATCTCAGATCTTCCTCAAGTGGTTAATCTCTTCACCAAGGAACCAAGCTTTGATACCAATTGTCGAAAAAGACAACTGAGAGGGGGGGTGAATCAATTGTCATAGATTTAATTTTTAATTTAATCACCAGAACTAATTCTTTTAAATGATTAATCATCAAATGCTAAAGCAGAAACTTAAATCCAATGCATAAACACAATAACACCAGATTTACGTGGAAAATCTAATAAGGAAACCACAGGAGGATTAACTCACACTATATAGAATATCAAAACCAATTACAAGAGGCTCGCTTCCTAAAAACAAGGCTCACTATCCAAAAGGTCTATCAACCTGTAGGCTCACTACCACAGTAGATACAAAGAAGACTTGTTATAGAGAGGAGACAATCTCAATGCAACAAAGGGAATCCACCACAATCACTCATAGACATGCTTGAATGATTAAGTTCACCTTCTGCTCACTTCATCCAAAAAATCAACATTTAGGCTTGCCATTGATCTTCCACACTTGCATCATACACACTCACTGGATAGCATCAATTTCACATATATCTTCTCTTTTTCTTTTCACTTATCTCTATTCTTCACTCTTGTATCTTTTTCAGCACTAACTCATCCTGTATTTATACCATCTTCAACTTTAAAACATATCCAAAGTCATCCATGAAAATTCAAATTCAAATTAGGTTGGCTCCAAAACATCCTAGGGTGGAATTAGAATGAGGGTGACCCAAGTAGATCGAACACGCTTCATCAACTTTGAAAGTAGTGTTCAATACAAGGTCAACCAAACTAGTGTAAAACACATAGAACCATTAAGCACAAACCTTCTAGATACCAAAATTATCTTTAACACAATCAAGGGAACTCAACTCTAGAACCACAAGTCATAAGACTTCATCAAAGAGCAATCTGAACCAACAACATTTCTCTCAGACCTCAAATAAAAACATAGAAAACCACAATTCACAACTGGTGAACATAACTTGCACTGTACAATGAATCAACAACTAAAAATCTGGATATATCATCTTCCAACAGCCATGATCAACATATGTGAACTCCACAAACATAGGATAAAATCTAGAGAAAACTTGGAGGAACCACTCAACATATCTTCATTACAATTTTATCAATATCCTTGACATATACAACCAACAACCTGTATCCATGACACTAATGACAACAACAATCAGTTGATAACCAATTGACTAGTTGACATCAATGACAATACCTTCAATATTTCCATTCTTGCAATAGTAGATCCATGTGGCTCATGAGTGATTTGGCATAATGCAGCTTGTTATTCCTCATGAGAGCATTCCTTTGACTAACATTTATTTGATGGATGATGTTTGGTATTTGAGAAAATGTAAGACCAGGGTCTCTTTACCCGTCTGACTCGAATCCCTTTAGTACTAACCTTGTGTTTTTGTTATGTGTCTTATTTTTGTTTTCATTGCGTTCACATCGTGTTTGTGTTCATTTTGTGGTTATCCCTATGTTATGTTATGCCATGCATCTTCATCATGTATACTTCATGTTTTTTGACATGTATGTTTGTGTATGTTGTCTAGCTGCATTTCATACATGTGTGTGCTTCTTTATGCTTATGTTGGTTTTCCATGGGATCTTGGGGGCTTGTGCACTCCCCCTATATCCTTATCATCTTATCTTTTCAACATTTGGACAATCAAACCCCTCTTGACATAGATTTTCTACTTTAGTGTGAGTCTGAGCGTAAGTTGATACTCTCACTAAAGTGGGGGCTAAATGTAACATCGTAAATTGTCACCCTTGATAGTTTCACACTATGTTTTGTCCCCCCTAAATTATTGAGCCCAAAATTAGGTCCCTAATTTTCCAAATTATGCATTCTATATCCCATTTTTACCATTTTCTGAGAAATTGTAAGCATTGAATAAATGCATTAATTTGATATTTTTCTCCCAACATCCTATGTCTTCGAAAATAGGGCCAGGACTGGGACGCCCTTGGGGGTCTCAATCCCCCTATTTTTTTGAGATCCAATTTTGAATATGTTAGTGTCAACATTTTAACATTCAAATTTCAAATTTCAAATATCGACTATTGGGATTTAGTTTGTGGGAAATAGAATAAATGCCTATAAATACCTAGTTATTGCATCATTTGAAATCATGTATAAAATTATTGGAAAACTTATGATCAAGAGCACTATGAAGCTAGTTAAGAGAAAAAATTTAGAGCTTTATTACAGCATTTCAAGATCCTAACATCATGTTAAATCTTATGTGATTTTATGTATATTCATATTATCATTGTTTGTGAATGCTAACCCTTGTTTTAGGTCTTCAAGAAATTCAAGCATTCAAGCAAGCAAGATCCAAGACCTTGAAGTGATGTGCATGAATTCAATCTTTCAAGGAAGCCATTAAAGGGTGGTGAGTTGCAACACCTTGTGATTTCGCCATTCCTTCCTTTCAATTATCATTCCTATCATTGACATTGCCATTGTGGAAGTAGAAATGCTTACACAAGGTTTGATTGAGGAAATCCCCTAAATGGCCCAAAAATTTTGTTAGAGTAAAGGTTTTAACTTAATTATGTTAATTCAGTTACCTTTATTCCTCTCTGAAGATTTCACTTTAGTTTGCAATACAGATTGAAGCAGAGTTGAATTCACTTGTCCCTGATTCTTTTCTCTCTATTGAGGACTTTTAGATGAAATTCAAACAACAGAGATCTCTTCTACAGGGTTGTGGTAAGAACAAAACAAATGAGGAGTGTATTTACCTAATTCTTTCTAAGCTTTGAGGTCCTTTTTAGATATTCTCTTCGACATTTTATTCCACCATGGATGCATTGGGAAATCACTTTACCATGCCTAATTTTGAGGTGTTTTGTGATCAGTTGACATGAGAGCAGGCCAATATATCACAGTTGGATGCTCTCACAGGATCACAAAATCAAGCATTGGTAGCACAGTCCTCTCAAGGGAAGCAGAAGTAGAAGCAAAAATAGAAACCAAAGACCACAGAGCATTGGAAGGATTCTAGTTCACAAAAAACCTCTGATTCACCTTCTCCTAAGGGGGAATCATCAAAGAAATACAAACCTAAGTGTGCTCATTGTACTAAGCTAGAACATGATGATTCCAATTTTTATGAGAAGAAGATAGATGGATATGCAAAACAGGTTTCAGATTTGACAGCTCTTCTTGAGAGGAACAATATTCATCACTCTTATTCATCTACATCAAGTAGGTCTTCTTCTTCACCATCATTCTAGATAGATGGATAGGCCCCACATAAGGGTCATGCATTATGTGCAACCACCAGTTCACATTCATCTAGATGGCTACTGGATTCAGGTGCTTCACACCATATGGAATCTTCTCAAGACATGTTCTCATCTTTTGAGGCTACGTCCTCACCACACATATTGATGGGTAATAACACTTATATGAGTGTATGTGGGAAAGGTTCTGTCGACATTAATGACGGTAAATTTAATGATGTACTATGTGTACCATATTTTTCCACTAACCTTATCTCCATCTATCAGATTTCTCACAGTGAGACAAGGAAGACAGTTGAGTTCACACTTGATTCAGTGGACATCAGAGACATTCAGACTAGAAACATTGTTGCAACAGGGACAATTGATCATTCTTCTTGTTTGTATGCATTCACACACTTTGGTCCACCATCTCCATTGTCTAAGTATTCCTCTCTTTCTACAAGAGAGCATGTAGTATCTAAGGTGAAGTTTAGTCACTTGAACTTATGTGTTCTTCCATCTGTTCATGAGACTAGTGTTGAGACTTCTACACCTCTACCTCTTGTTGAGATCACATATGTTCAGCAAGATTCCTCTTCAGCTATGACTGACATTGTAGGTCCACTCATCGAGCCATCAAGTGCAGTTGTTGAGGCCATTTCAGAGGATATTCCTTTCCTCACAGATGATAGTTTCAACACACCTATTATCCCATCTTCATTGGAGATTCCATTTCAAGATCATCTTGAGTTGTTTGATTGACCATCCTGATATTCAAACACTCATACTGCAGTTCAGTTCTTCAGTGAGCGTCATCCAAGACTTCCATTTTCACCTCACATCTAGGGATTTCCTCTCCCTCGATCATTGGATCTATTTATTCCTCTGAGTAGACACATTGGTTTGATCATTGGCACAAGGGTTCTCTCATTCTGGGGGGGGTTTGGAGTCTCTTCTCTCTCCTATGGGGGGAACATATTTTGTACTTGTGTGATAGAAGCAGTTCTTGGGGGGCCATTTTGAGTCCTTATATCTCTCTTCTTCTTTCACTCTTGTTTTTCATCTCTTTTTGGAGTAGAGTTTTTCCCATGAGGTTTTCTCTATTTCTCTACTTTACAAAGATTTGGTTGTATTCGGGTACCTGATCAGGCCTAGTTGTTGGGACCCTTGTTTGCTTTCATGCATTATAGTTACCTTTTCTTTCTTGCACATGTTTGTAGCTGTACTTTTTCTCATCTTAAGGGGGGGTGTTAGAGTAAAGGTTTTAACTTAATTATGTTAATTAAGTTACCTTTATTCCTCTCTTAAGATTTCACTTTAGTTTGCATATTGTGACATTTAATAATTAGATTAATTATTAAATTTCTATCTATTAGGGTTACTTTTAGGTTTGCATGATCTCCTTTCTTAAAGATTGATCCATTGTATATTTTTCATTCTATTGTTCTGATAATATATCTCTCATATTACAGAGCTTCAAAACCCTCTCTTGCTTTTTTCTCCATTCTCTTCCCTGTGACATGTATTTCTTTGCATGCAGGTGTTCTTGGACTCTGAAGTTGGTTTTGAAAAATTCTACAATTTTCTCTCTGTGAATGTGAAGGTTACAAGTTTGGTGAGGATTGAAGGGAGATTAAAGACAAGTTGTCTATTGTTTCATTTCAAGCCCTAAAAGTTGTCAAGCCACATAAACTCAATTATAGAATTACCTAACAAAATTCTAACAACTCTACAAATAAGAAACAAAAGCATGGATCTAACACCAAAGGACCCCATAATTAGTTTCAAGACCCCTTATCAGGGACCCATACGCCCCTAGGAATCTATTTCCTCCTCTACATGCTAGATCCAAATTTTTATGATAGATAAGCATCATCAGATAGTTCCCAAATATGTCTACAAGTTGTTTTTTTCTATGTATTTCCAAAATATTGAATTTTTCATTCTAGGTCATATAGTTCAATTAAATTAATCATTTCAAATCCTTTCCAATCCACTTTCAAAGCCTAAGAAAGGGAGATCTAGGTTTTATTGGCTCACCTTTGTGGTTGATAGTAAATCTATTCATCTTGTTGATCACCCTTCTAATGTAATTTTAGAAAAGTAAGCTAATTAACCCTAGGTTTTCATCTGGTGTTCTTGTGTTTTCTATGTGTTTGAATTACTACTTTACATGTTTACATTTTGTTAATGCATTTTAAGGGCTTAATGGTGAATAAGTGTTTAAGGGCTAATGCAAATCTAAAAGTTAATAAGGTTTTTTGATGTTTTAAAATATACAACTATTTCACCCCCCTCCCAATTGTCTTGTGCATCTAACACCTAGTTATTATATCATTTGAAATCTTCTAGAAAATTATTGGCAAACTTATGATCAAGAGCACTATCAAGCAAGTCAAGAGCAACATTTTAGAGCTTTATCACAACAATTCAAGATCCTCACATCATGTCAAATTTTATGTGATTTTATCTATGTTCATGTTATCATTTTTTGTGAAGGCTAATCCTTGTTGTAGGTCTCCAAGAAATTCAAGAATTCAAGCAATAAATATCCAACACCTTGAAGTGATGTGCATGTCTTTAGACCTTCAAGGAATTCATTGAAGGGTGGTGAGTTGTAGCACTTTATTGATTCATCATTCCTTCCTATCATTGACATTACCATTGTAGAAGTGGAAACACTAACATGGGGTTTGACTAAGGAAATCCCCTAAATGGATCAAAATTTCTTCTCTTTGTAAATGTGTAGATTTTAGGTTTGGAGAGGATTGAAGGAAGCTTGAATATAATTCATCCATTGTTGCATTCAATTCCCTACATCTTTTCAACTCACGAAAACTCACCTACAAAATTATCCGATAATGTTAAGACAAGTCTGCAAGCGGGAACATGGATCTCAGATCTGGTATCATAGGAGAAAAAAAAAAAGTCAGACACCCCTACAAGGACTCAGATGCCCTTGGGTGAATTTTTCCTCTTACAATGACTAACATCAAAATTTTAGGATAGGTACAAAGTGTTATGCCCTTCCTAGATCTTCCTGCAATTCTTTGTTTCATTTTGTTAATTATTGTAAGCTTGCGTTTTTCATATTAGGTCACAGTCTAATTAGGTTAATCAAGGAAAATCAATTCCAATTCTTTCCAAGACCCAAAAAGATGCAGATCCAAGTCTAAT
This sequence comes from Sequoia sempervirens, assembly GCA_007258455.2. Classification (NCBI taxonomy): domain Eukaryota; kingdom Viridiplantae; phylum Streptophyta; class Pinopsida; order Cupressales; family Cupressaceae; genus Sequoia; species Sequoia sempervirens. The sequence goes on from VDFB02258391.1 coordinate 150,808, forward strand.
TCTCTCAACTTCATGGTTGAAATGTAATCTAATCACCTTGTTGATCTCCATCTTATTGAAACAATAAAAAAGGCACAAAACCCCCCACAAAGTTTGAATCCTAGGTTTTATATATTAATGCCTAGGGTTCCTATTCTCTTTGCTCAACATGATAAAATGGCTTACAAGTTGGGCATTCAATGGGGATAATTCTTCTAAACATTCATATGTAATGAATTATGAAACCAACTTACCAATTGATGATACTATTGAAGCTCCTACTAATGCTTATGATGAAATGGGAGATATTATTAAATCTATGAAGCTAGCTAGAAGAGAAATACTAAGAGTGAAGTGTAAAGAGATCACAGATACTAGGAGAGTTGTTTAGTTGAGAGAGTGGGGATTAAATGATAAACTAGTTGACTATGTTCTAACCAAAGTATCACTAGAAAGTGAGTTATTTCTTGCAAGTAGTGGATTTGATTATAAAAAATAGTGTAACAAATATTTTTTATGGTTTGAGAAAGGGTTCTAAAGTGCTAGAAGATTGATATGAGTGGCATATAGTATTTAGTATCATGTTACTTTCTAATGGGTAGGGTACTCACAACATTGGAATCATTGGAAACTCACATACATAAAATTCCCTTTGAGAATTCTAATGAATGTGAAGAAGTAGAATTCTTGGAGAAAGAAATTCAGAATATGATGATTAGGGAAATAGAGCTGAAGTAGACTTTGATGTCCTAGAGTTTATATTCTCTTTTGATAATAACAATATTTTTTGAAATTATTGTTTGTTACTCATGTTCTACAAGAAATATTTTTCTGCTACAAATTACTATATAATCCATATGTTGCAATATATTTGTGATGATTACATGTTGGTACTAATGTTGTATCAGCTATTACTATTTTCTATTCTCTCATATCATAGGATATTATAGTTAGAGGAATATGAAAGTATTATCTAGCTCCTCACAAAGCTTTTGCATAGTTCTTTGAAAATTTAAAGGAACAACCTTTTCTTCTTGTTGAGATACTCTTATGGAAGAGTAGTAGAGAGTTCAACTCAATTAGTATAGATCGATCATTGTTTGAGATGAGAAAAGATATTATGAAAGTTGATGTGAAAATAATAAACTATAGGAATATGATCATTAATCTGCAAACTTAGCTCTCTTTGTGGAACAAAGGAGGGAAGAATCAAATGATTTTACATATAAAAATGCTAAAGCCCAAGATCATGACTAGAATAAGGGATGTTGAAGATCAAATGTTAGAACAGAGTGAAACTAAAGAGAATTGCATTATTTTATCATCTCCATTGGTTAGCCAAAATTATTTGAAAAAAAGTTGCATGCCTCTAATGAAGGATGATCTAAATGGAAATGGTCAATGTTTGGAAGAAGATAAAATATTTGATTTTAGATTATAGAATGAGAGGGAAGCTACCTCATCCATGAGGATGATAAAGATAAAAATATGAAGTATGCATCTACACTTCTAAATAAGACATTGCATCTAAGATTCAAGAGATTTAAACTATTTTAAACACAGGAACCTTCAGAAATCTGTCCTATTGCTCTCTAACTTTAAAGATTTCTCTAATCTACTTTGCTCTCAAATTTAAATAAGCTAATAGATTGTTGAAATGACACTTAAAGAATGAGAATTAAACTATTATGATTCCTAAATGCAACTAAGATGATTCTACAGTAAAACTTATGAGAAAGAAACTACTGTAAACAACCATGATTGATGAATTAAAATGCTTGATTGCTTGATGATTGTTTCTATTTGCTTGATTGCTTGAATGCCTGGAAAACCTGCAAAGTAAGATTGCACAAATTAGGATCCTTTTCCTGTAGCCAAAAACCTGTATTTATAGATTTCACGGCACTCATTTGTGAAGGGGCAACACAACAGAGGTTGAGATTCAATCTAGAGAATTGAATGGTATGAGATGAGAAGGTGGAGCTGATCATGGAGGATTGTTCCTCCCCATGAAAACACCAAGCAAGATGAGAGGAAAGATTTGAGGCAGAAGATTGAGAGGATTTCCTGTAGGTTTGTCCCCGAGGCTCTTCCCGTGAATGACAGTTGAATTAATTAGATTTAAAAAATCTAATTTTATTGGTGAGTGAATAGAGGTATATGATTTATGCATTTATTTAAATATTTTGGTTTATTTAAATTCAGCAAAAGAGGAATAAATAATTTAATAAAAACAAACTATAGAAGTTGTTTATTAAATTAAAAATAAATGGA
>VDFB02258392.1:0-47917 GCA_007258455.2 Sequoia sempervirens
GGTGGATTTTATTGACTCCCAAGTCAATGAAATAATTGAAACGGATAGTGGTTCTCATATCAGTAACTTCCTTAAGCTACCAAGTCACGGAGTGAATGGAAGAATGAGAAATTCTACTGGTGGTGCTCTTCGGGTGAGCCAACAGTCTTAGTTGTTGACTGCTAACAATTACATGAATCTCATAATGGAGCAGGAACGAAGAAAAAAAGAATTGGAAGACTTGAACATTAGAAAGAGGCAACAAATAGAGGACAAAAAGGCAGCACGGATTTTGGCCTTGGAGCAGAAGGAACAAAAAAAATTGAAAAGGAAATTGAGGGCAAGGAAAGAGAGCAGCTCAAACAGTTGCAAAGAAAGGAAAAAGAGCAGAAGAAGGAGCAAGAGAGGATACAAAAAGAACAAGAGAAGGAAAGGGAGATTGAGGCTACCCATAGAGCATTGATGTGAGATAGATGCTTAAGCAGTCCTACAACTCCTTATCTGATAACCCCAATTACTTTCGAGATATAACCAATAATAACATCCCTTTGTTTTTGCAGTCAATGTGTGTTTCAGTCCCAACTCATCTCAAGTTAGATGCACTCAATTTCCACTTGGCCAAACTTCTTCACCACTAACACCCTCAAATGTAAGTTTCACGCAATTGACAAATGCAAATGAAAATCAATTTATGGCAAGTCTAAATGCAGCAGCAGGAGACGAGAACACATCTCCAGATTCTTTCCTTGGAGCATTCGACTGAGTTTGGGTGCGACCAATTGAAACAGTGCCTTATATCTAGGTTTTTTTTGGGTAGTAGATGTGGATGCCATTTTCATTGTGTTGCATCTGTTTATAAATGTGAACTAAATTTGTTTATTATTTTGAACCAAACCTTGGTTGACTTTGCCTATTAAGGCGGTCTACTGTCAGGGCCATTGACGACTATGTCAATACCTTTTGATGGTTGTCTTTTAATATACATTTCATAAATATATTGTATGCAGATATTTTGTTTCAATTTTTTTTACCATAATTGCTATGTTTATAATATCTATTATACATTTGTGATAAAAATATTCAATGTTGATAATCTTATACAACATTTCATACGATATAGTCTATGCTGATAATTGAACATACTATGGGATAGATATGAGGGGCTTCAGACCTTATATATCATATCAACATATATATGATGCCACATCATGAAATATGATAATATGGGATAGACATGAGGGCTTGATTTAGATATAGAGATGACAGCTTTGTGGGATATATATCAAGTTTAAACATATGTGTTTTGTATAAGGTTTGAAAGAGGGGGGGGGATTCTTATAGAAAATTAGGTTACACAAGTGACAACACTTGCATGTGTTGAAGTTGAATTCATTCCTTTTGACACATATCTACCAGAGAGGTAAAATGATTAATGAAGGTTGACATTTTTGTGTGATGTCAAGATTCTTCCTAGGACTCAATTCCATGCCATCTTAATGTAGAGCTTTTAGTCATAGATAAAGTAATTCCAATAATATCAATAAGACTCTTATTATTCAAATTTCCAATTACATCAATTGGTATGAATTGAAAGTTATGCATCTAAATTAAGAGGTCATTGTCATAGAGATACATAATTTTAGAACCTATTTTTTTTCTGTAATGGTCGCTCTATAAATTGTATATCCATCATATCCTTTTTCCTACTACAATGTGCAATTTCATTCAACAAAGTAACATGACACTTTATATGTTCAATATATATCATTTTAAAGCTAAACATTTGTTTTCTAAATTTTATTGATATATCAAGCCCCTCATGTATATCCCATATTATGCAATGACAAATAATAAATATTCAATGTTGATAATCTTATATATCCTTTTCTATATGAGTAGCTCAACTAAAATTAACTTTTAGGTTATACCTCTATGAATAATAACATGTATGTATGTCTTACCTCAATCTGATATTTATTTTGGTACATTACAGTTCATTCTTGATTTGTGAATGGTAGAGATGGATGTGATTTCGAGGATATATGTAGAGCTTATATGTGCATACATATACGCATATATATCTATGTGCATAAAGATGTACATATGTATGTGTGTGCATACGTATTTAGATGTATGTCTATGTCAATACGTATGTACATATATATCTATGTGCATACGAATGCACATGTATGTATAGAACAATATTTATGTAAATAAGATTTAAATGTGTATGTACATCAATATATATATGCATGTACATATATATCAATGTGTATCTACACTTACATATATATATGTATCTACATATATATCAAATTGCACCTACATATATATGAATGTGAATCTACATATATGTGTATGTGTGTGTGTGTGTGTGTGTGTGTATAAATATACCTACATATATATACCTATAAATATACCTACATATATATGCCATGTACATATATATATATACAGAGATATCTAGATAAATACATGCATGGCTTGATATATAGATTGAAAGCTATAGTGTGTGTATACATAGAAATTAAATGAAAAGATTCATCCTAATTGAAGTCACAGTGATGCATGAAGAGAACCATATTTTTCCTTGACAAATTGAGTGTATTTATGAACACAATTATTGGAAGTGTTCATAAACACCATACAAGCCATAAACATCATGGAGCATATTGTTGATGCACTTAGAATGGAAGCGAACCTTCAATCTAAGGACAATCAAACAAACACTTTAAAAATTATGTTCAAAATCAGCTACAAAATAAATAATAACATTCACCTTAATTAACACAACACACCCATAACAAAACAAATAACCAAAAAGAAGAAAGAAAAGGGAATGATAGGAGACAATGGTGCAGCTTTAGTGAGGTTAAAAACCTCACCTATATGAATTGGAGATGGGCAATGCTTTGGTGAAATTCTCGAACTGAATCCTGCAAACATATATGAATATAGTCATAAATATGAAACGTGTAGTAACCAAAGTGTTTAAGTTACAATAAGAATGTATAGTATCGTTTTTGTTTACCTTTGTCATGCAATTCACCATCACGAAGCCAATAATGGATTGAAATAGAACCCCATCGAAGAAGATTGAACAAGACAAAAATTAATAACAAGTGTCAGTTGAATATACCATGTCTAAAACAATGAAACGAATAACTTCTAAGGAATGAACGTGACATATATGACATTCAAATCGAACAATCGAAATGAACAATCGAATTGAACATTGGAAGTGAACAATGAAATTAAACATTCCAATCAAACAATGAAATTGAACATTCCAATTAATCAATCGAATAGAACTATATATTTGAACAATCCAATAGAACAATAGAACTATATATTTGAACAATCCAAAAGAACAATAACTTTTAACAATGCAATTGAACAATCAAATTGAACTATCCAATTGAACAATGCAATTGAACAATCAAATTGAACAACACATTTGAACAATCAACTTGTGCAATGCAATTGAACAATCAAATGGAACCGTCAAATTGAAGAAAGCAATTGCACAATCCAATTGAGCAATCAAACTGAACATGTGTACATGAGTTATACATATATACCAACATGATATGGTGTAACAATCACAATGTATGGAACTAAAATGCATTGACATCCATAAACAGTGCAAGTTGAAACCCCAAATACCGAGATAGAGGGTGGTGGATGGGAAACATTGACAGTGCATAAAACTGATATATATTCCCTGGCATATGCTTAAAAAGAAAACCATGAAATTGAACTGAAATGTCTTCACATTCATTCACATTCATAAGTATTGTAAGTTGAAACCCCAGATATTGAGTTAAATGAAAAACCCAATGTGAACATACATACACAGACACAGACACACACATACATACATATATACATACACATTATATATGTATGTATGTATGTATGTATATATATATGTGTGTGTGTGTATACACACATAAATACACGTGCACACACACATATATATGAATACATACATACATACATACATACACAATGTGTACGTATGTATGTATGTATGTTTGTATGTGTGTGTCTGTGTATATATATATATATATATATATTAATTTTATTATATATAGGTAGTGGTAGAGGCCTAGTAAGGTAGAAAAGCTCACCTCAAAGAGCAAGGGAGCTTTCGAGAGTGCAGAGCCGAACAAAGAGTTGTGGAGAGCCACACATGTATGGGTAAGTAACCAAACGAACAATCGAGAATGTTTGCAAACAAAAGGAATGATAGTGAGCGGGATATACAAGAATGTGGAGTATTGAATGAACCTTGATCTCCGATTAACATGCCTAACAGACCGAGTAAATGCGAAGTGATGCGTAAGGCAAGTTCGTTAGTGGGGGAAACAAAGGAGGCGACAAGCGATTAATGGTCAAAACACATTCCCTCATGTGCAATACACCAGATTCAATGAGTCGAACCCAAACAAAAAACATGAATAGAATCATATGTTTTACCTTGGAGGTAAAACCCGATCTGAATTCATGTTTTTGGTTAGGTTCACCTCATTCAGGCATTAGTTTTCTCCAACAATGTTCTATGCGGTTTGCTACATCAGACCCCTCTTTGTCCACAATTGTCTTCAATTCCTGCAGGCAGCATTACCCTAAAACAACCTTATTATATCATGTTATTACAGGGTTTTTTGCCATGCAATGGTTAAACATGGAATGGGATTCACTAGTTGACAATTAGAGGGTATTGAGCCATGCACTTATGTGTGTGTATATATGTGTATATATATATATACATATACATACACACACACACACACATATATATATATACATGTGTAGACATATATAAATATACAGTTTGTTTTTCTTTAATATGCAACTTCGAAGTTTGCAATTCAATGCTTGGTTTTTATGAACAGTTTGTAATGCAATTGATGACACTTTGTAATGCAATTGTCTTTAATGTACATGAACAGTTTGTTTTTATTCAAATAATGCATGATCTTAATTTATTAAATTATATTATTTGAATTGAAATGGCTTCTAGCAGATCTTTTTAGTGAGAGATGAACAAACATTGGTTAAACATTGTCAAAAGGAAATACAATGGTACATGTGTATCTACCTCAACTGAAAGAGAAAGGGAGCTTTCTTGAGTGCAGAGTCGAACAATGAAATGTGAAGAACCGAACATAAATATGTAAAACAAATTTCCTAGTAACAATCACTTAAACAATTAACCTAATTAGATGTATGCTTTGTTTGTTGTTCAATTAAAGTGACTGTAAAAGCATATGACTCCTACTTATCTTATTAGATGTTTGGTTGGGAATGAATGGAGGACTGCAAGTAGGTGGAGGATTAGGATTAGTGGGGAGGTCAATATTAGATGGAGGATGAAGGTATGCATGCAAATATGTGTATGTATTATTTTGTTCTTCCATACACTATATATATACACATACACATATGTATGTATATATACATATATATATATACACACATATATATGTACACACACATATATATACACACATGTACACATATGTATGTATATACACATACACATGTATGTATCTATACATATATATATATACACATATGTATGTATACACACACACATATATATTTGTATATGTATGCAAATATGTCTATGTATTATTTTGTTCTTCCATGCACAATATGTATATATAGAGGGAGAGAAGAAGAGATAAATATAAAGGTAAGAGCAAAATAATATAATTGCATGGCAAAAAAGCTTTGAAATGAAAAAGAGTATATGTATGAGAATTTGTCTATGTATTATTATGTTCTTCCATGCACAATAAGTTTATATGTATGGAAAGATAAATTTGCGTGGAAGAACATAATAATAAATTTTCATGGCAGATTAACTTCAGAATGAAAAACAAGCGAATCCATTTTCATATTTGGGAATAACAAACAAATATTAAAGGCAAATTGAAGAGTCAAAGTTTGTGCATTGTCAATGAGAGGAATACAAGTGCATGGCAGAAAATCCGATAATTTTGAACAAGTGAAAGCCTTACCAATGTTTCGTAGTAACAATGAAATGGAAAAAGCATTTCGCAGACATAACTATTGTGCATGGAAGAATAGAAAAATACATAAACATGGCAGAATATCTTGGAAATGAAAACCAATCATAACATTTTCATATTTCGGAATAACATGAGAATATTATAAGCAAATTGCAGAGTTAAAGTCAGTGCATTGAGGAAGAAACGAAAGCAAGTGCATGGCAGAAACCTTGGAAATGATAAACATTAAAACCGTGTGAATATTTCCTAGCAACAAGCGAATATATTCTATCCATTTAGATAATTGGGAATAAGAAACAAATAGTAAAGAGAAATCACAAAGTTAAAGTGTGTGCATTGTGAAAGAGAAAACCCTTTAATTTTGAACCACTGAAACCCTTTCCATGTTTGGTAGTACGAATGAAATGAAAAAAGCATTTGCATACATAACTATTGCGCATGGAAGAACAAAATAATACATAAACATGCTAGAATAACTTGGAAATGAAAACCAGTCATACCATTTTCATATTTTGGAATAACATGAGAATATTAAAAGCAAATTGCAGAGTTAAAGTCTGTGCATTGAGGAAGACAGGAATGCAAGTGCATGGCAAAAACCCTTGAAATGATAAACATTAAAACCGTAATGAACATCTAATGATAACAAGCAAATATATTGTATCCATTTCCGTATTTTGGAATGACAAGCAAATGTAAAAAGCAAATTGCAGATTTAAAGTTTGTGCAATGACGAACACACAAAGTCAAGTGCATGGCTGAAAAAAAAGTCAAACCCTTTCCATATTTCCTTGAACAAGTCTACTAGCAATGAAAAACCATTTTAGACTAGTCAAACCCATATCATATTTTATGTAAGTAAGAAAATATGAAAGGCACGAAAACAAGTGCATAGCTGAAAGCCAGTCAAACCCTTTCCATATTTCGTCAAACAAGTGTAATAGTAATGAAAAACCATTTTAAACCAGCGAAACCCATTTCATAATTTGTGCAAGTAAGCAAATATGAAAAGCACAGTAAACGTCGTGCAATGAATAACACAAAATATTGAAATGCACAATGCAGGCTAAACGTCGTGCATGGTCGAGTGTAGAGGAAAAGAAAAGAATTTAAACCCTCCCCACATTTAAATGAAGGCAAACTTTCTCAAATGCAAAAGTTGCAACGAAAACTTCTGCCAAAAAAAAGTGCATGGCAGAATATCGATTCATTCGAAGACAGTGGTAGGGGCCGAGTGAGGTTAGAAACCTCACCTGAATACCAGTCTGAAGTTGTGGAGAGTGCAAAGTTGAACGAGGAAGCATGAAGCGTGGAGAGTCGAACCAGTTTCGGCGACAAACAAAACGAACAGTCGAGAATGTTTGCGAAAGAAAGGAATGATAGTGAGCAGGAAATGCGAAAATGTAGAGTATTGAATGAACCTTGAGCTTCGATTAACGCGTTGGACAGACCACGTAAATGCGAGACGACGCATAAGGCAAGTTGATCAGTGGAGGAAATGGAGGAGGCGGTAAGCATTTAATGCACTATTTTGTTGGTAGAGGGTGGTGAGGCCGTCTTGTACACACGGCCATCCAATTTACAGTACATAGATGTGCTCGCTAATTAAGGAGGCGGATGGGCCCCACTTTTGGGCAGAGGGCAAAATTGTTAGTTTTGGACACATCAGATTAAAATGTGTTTGACAAGTGGCGGGGTGATCGATTTAAAAAATATATATATATGGACCAATGCACAAGTGGCAGGGTGACGTGGCTGGCCAATTTTTAGTTTTTTTGGGTTCATGTGGACCTACAAAGTTAACCCGCCCTACTTTGGGCCGCTCTCCCCTAAAACACAACAAAATAAAATAAAAAATAAAAATAAATTCATTGAGCTGCGTACATATTCCAATAACTGCCCTCAAGATTTGACACAAATCATATCACCCAGGTGCAATTGGCTGGTATAAAGTCTCATTCCACAGCCTTTGCCAGCATCCACTCTCTCTGCGCCCAAAATGAAAGTTTTGAAATAGGGTATGGACATCGGTCAGAGTATCCAGGGGGGAGGCGTTTTGTCTGATGTTGTAGTTGCAGTTGACCTGGTAAACATGTGTGCAAATTGTGGACGCATAGACAAGACACGTGAACTGTTTCACAGAGTGTCTCAAAGAAACGGGGTCTCATGGAGCGCAGTAATTGCAGGATATGCACAAAATGGATTTGTTGAAAAGGCTTTAGAAACTTTCAAGCAAATGCAATTGGCAGATTCGCCAACGTCCTCCCAGCCTGTGCCAAAATGGACACTTTTGAAACAGAGTATGTCGATTCATCAAGCATAACAGAAGGGCAATTTTTTTTCAGATATTATGACTGCAAGTGCTCTGGTAGACATGTACGCAAAATGTGGAAGCATAGAGAAGGCACGTGAAATGCTTGACAGAATGCCCGAAAGAGATGTGGTCTCATTTCTTGCAGGACATGCGAAAAAAAAAAGGATTGTTGAAGAGCCTTTAGAAGCAAAATGGGTTCCCATGCGCAGATTCAAAGCTCCCATTTCAACGTAGAGCAGGAAGGAGTTTTCAGAGGCCGTGGTAGTTGGAATTTTTTATAGACAATGAATTCTCCCCCCTCCCAAAATCTGGTTTGCAACCCAGATAGATGATCCCCAAAAACGTCCCCTACACCTCTACGCCTCCTTCCCCCCATCCTCTCTGACAGGAAATTCATGTAAAAATGGACGAAAGGGATGCCATTCGTTATTAATTGTGTGTCCATAAGCCTCCAAACGTGTGCCTTTTCTCATACTTCAGACCTATAGCTCAGATTCTTGTTTTATCTCCAATAATTACACCAACAATAGCCCATGCCTTAAATGGCACGGCCCTTCTCCCATACACTACGGCATCCCTCTAAATTTATTGTTTTGTATCAACCTTAGTTTTAGCCTTTCATGTGCATTTGATTTTATTATTGTTCATATTTGAATACATTATAAAAATAACAATAACAATAATACAATTTTATAAATGATTAAATTTTATTAAACAATAGAAAATGTATTAATCTATCTTAATATTTTAACTTGTATGTTAGATTTTTTTTTTTGGTACAATGTTAAGATAGTAATTTTGATTTATTATAAGCTATCATTTTCAAAATAAAACCGAAATTATTTAAATCACATGATAATGAGAGTTCCTACTATACTTCCTATTTTATAATATTGGACTACACACATCAATTCTAAATACGTCCTATTTTACATGGTACATGGAGTTAGATAGTTATAAATAGGGACTTAATTTGCATATGATAGGATTCATTTGTAAATGGTTGTGTCCTATATTTATTTATTTTTCACATTATCAATTAAATATTCACCGGGCAATACACCCACCATACAAGACTATCATACTTTTCAAAAATCACCATACAAGGACCCTGTGGGTATGAATAATTACGCCGTAAGGCGTTCACTGCTGCGGCATATTTTCCGTGTACACAGAAACTCTAAATGCCATGTTTTTTACATTTGTATCCGCTTGATTGAAATTGACGTTCAGGTTCCCCCGTCATGTAGCATTCTCAGCGTAATGATAGAGCACCGTTTGAGAGTTAGCGAAAAAGATAGCCTGACATCAAAACCATGAAGGCGGGCGCATTGTAGAACTGTGACGGCTAATTATAGAGGACACCAGTGGTCCTATATTGTGCTTTTCGAAGAATTTCATACAGACGTTCATAAATGGGTACTAGAAACATTTTGTTTTAAATTTCTAAATGGCCCCGAGTCATCCAATGAATACGAGTGCTAGCAAGAACAGTCCGGTACACTTAAGTTTCAGCTAATGACCTTGTATGAATTGCTTCAATCCACCTTAGAAGAACACTAGACCGGAAACATATAAGACTTTATAGATAAGCAGCTCCAACAACGCAATTGGAATTCTGATTTCAGTAATCTCCCAAGGAGCGAATGCATCAAATTCAGCTGTCTACGATAAGTAATAGGAGAAAATGTTCACAAATACAAATCAAATCAATACACGACAGAGTTTCAATCGTTCAAAGAAAAGGCTAAGCAAGTAAGCCGAATTGAATATTACTCGACTCTAAAAACACAACAATTTCGAATCGCGCAGTCAAGAAAATGCAGACGACGCAGGGCACTATTTGAAGACCTTCTAGATAAATCCGGTTAGAAGAGAATATTTTTCGTTAATTTCGCGGATTCAGAAGGATTTTGTCTCTTTTGTTGGGCGATTGAGTGAGCTTTGATTGTTGGAATTCAAGCAGGACGCCCAGAGTCTCTATTTTCCAAATTGCTTGTCGAATTTACGCTTATGATGAGGAGCACATTTCAGAAGATGATGCACAAAATAAAGAGGTTAGGGTTTCAGTAGAAGAGCACTTTGATGTGTCAGGAGATAGGCAAAATTTTGTATCAAAAGTTGAAGAGGCCAAATGGAGAAGAAAGTTACTTGGAGAAGTCGGCAATGGTGAAGAGCGCAGAGTGCAGGAGTTGATTTTTTTGTTAGACTTGCTGGTGCTCCCAATTTTGACGTTTGGGAAGACATTAAGAGTTGATCTTATCAGTGGACATACTCAAGTTGGGTTTCAAGTTTAAACAAGATTTGATGTATGTGGGTAGGACTTTCTCTTCAGAAGAGGCTTATTCTTGTAAATTAAATTCTTTGAACCATATTTTTTAAAATTTTATTGCATATCCTTACTGGACAATCTTAAATGGAAACGGTGAGGAGTTGATTGAATAGAAGCTTATGCACAAGAATGTAGAAATGTGGGACCTGATCTCTGTTGGGATCCATGGATAGTCAACGGAAAATTCACCGCCAACAATTCACCACAAGTAAAATTCACCACCAACAATTCACCACCTGGGAAAATTTACCGCATTAATATGTTTGAAGGGACCCAATGTTATCGACAATGCTTGTGTTTGATATTTCCACAAGAGATATGTTCAATAAATTTTTATTTTTATTTTATTTTGATGAATATGGCAGTTATCTATATTAAATTAAAGATAAAATACATATTCACAAAAAAAAGATGGGTGGTAAAAAGGCACACCCTGAGAGTCATATCGGCAACGCCCAGAAAACCAAAAGATTAACTAACATGGGTCAAGCCCAAAAGTCCATGAGTACAAAAACATAAAACGGGCCATTAAGCGGCTAGAGCAGTGCCAGCAGAGCCAAGAAGGTCTCTATCATCTAAACTTTTTCCCCATACATCAGCAGGGTTAGTGACATCAGGAGAAGGACCCCAACCATCATCAGCATCTTTATCTTTTTCTTCTTCTTTATCCTCGCGTCGGGGCAAAATTGCAAGCGCCAGACGCATAAAGCATTTACCAGTATCTAGCCAACCAAAGCCAGAAGCAGGAGTGTCATTAGAGGGCCACCCAGAGCCACCACTGCCACTCCCTGAAGCGCTGCCAGAAGGCTACCCCTGGCCAGCCTACAGCGAATGGGAGCGAGTCTGCCAAGGAGGGCGAGAATCCCGCCAAAGAGGAGGTTGAGAGTGGGGGCACGCAGAACCACTCCGCTGTCGGCCCCGAGAGGGTGACCAACCACAAGAAGAGGTGGGCGAAGCGGGCACTTAGGCAACAATGCAAGGGGAATTTCCCCAATGATCCAATAGCACTTGCAAGTGAGCAACTTCAAGTGCAACTTTGTTAGCTTGCACCTGGATCTGTAAAAGAACATTAGAACAAATAACTGCTTTAGCATATAAAGAAACATTAATATCCATTTGAGAATGAGCAAATATGCAAGCATTTATGTCTTTCCAGATATTGAATTTAAGGATTTCCACCCTGAAAGTGTGCCAAAGTTGGGTATACTTAGCAGGAAATCTGGGCGAATCTCCCAACAAAATCATATTCTAGGAGAAGGGCTCTGGTCTGAAGGGCCGAAAGAAGTCATGAATCCAAGTCCAAAGTTGCTAAGCTCTGGGACAAAACCAAAAAAGATGCTTAAAAGTCTCAGCTTGTCCACAAAAAGGGCAGCGAGGGTCCTGGACCCCCAGGTGAACACTTGTAGATCAAGCAAAGTGGCAACAAAGTGGGCAAGTTTCGGCTCAACACTTGTAGATCAAGTGGCAACAAATCTTTTACACCAGACATGAGCGGGAGATTGAAGAAGTCACCTCTGGTTCAAAATCTAAATCATAGGAAAGTGTGGTGAAAGCCACCTGTAACCAAGCCGAGGCTTGTAATTCTTGAAAGGGGTGTCTAGATACCACTTCCAATCCTTCCACCAGGGTTTGGTCCCACGAATTCCAACCTTATGAAGCATCTCTGCAAGGATAGCATTCACCAGACCATCAAAAGTAGCACGGTCTTGGTTGTGAAGCATGTACAGGGCATGAAACTCTTCCCACTGCATGATACGCATAGTGGGTCTATGAAAAATCTGTTGCAGGGTTTGAATGCCCTTTTTGTGAAATATGAGCACCTTAAGCCAAGGCGATTTAGCCAATGGTTGACCATTGCTGGAAAAAAGGGGCAACCACCAAATATTTTGTTGTTGAGTGAGATCCCATCATGAAAACCAGAACCAGCCCAGTGAAGCCAGGGTTTGACAACCTCCCAGGCTTTCCAAATGCTCTTAGCCACAAAAGTTGCCACAATTTGAATTGGTTCCTCCATAACTAAAAGGGTTTGAAGACCAATCCCCTTCCAGGCGGGTTTGTGCGTAGGAAAACTAGACTGGATACAATGTCTGAGAAGAATTTTCTAGGCCTCATTACCAATGAGGGCACGAATTATCCATTTGACACACAAGGCAGTCCCTTGCCGCTGAGTGGAAAGTAACCCAAGTCCTCTAAAATTTATGGGAAGCATTCACTTCACGCATGACCTTCCACAAACTCTCTCTAAACTGTTAAAGCTTAAGTGCCTTGACATATTCTGTGTCCATAACCCATCTCGCAATTTGAAAGGCAATTGTAGATAAATATAAATTATAGATGAGATTGTATTTTATGTTTAGGGTTCTTGATTCACAAGTTACAACATTTGATGGTTATGTTTACATGCTCTTCTCATATCTTTATGCCACAATTATGTTTATGTTGTCTTTTGATAGTTATAGTTAATAGTTACAATTGCAATGACTATGTTAAAGTTAGCAGTTAACTGTTGTGATGACATTTGTAAGAATATATCTTTCGACAATTTTTATATAGATTTTGTATAACCGGTATGGATGGATGATGGTGTTTTTATGTCTTCGAATTTAGTAATTAGGGAATATTTGCTTTAAGGAAAAAGTGTGTTGTTTTTGGTTCAAAGGAGGTACAAAGGTGGCTATGTATGGCAAGACTTGTGTGACAATGATCTCATCACATCTATTTGCGATAGTGAATACATTCTTAAAGGCTGTGAGATCCTACCGAGCAATCCAGGCATTATTCTTTCAACTTCTTGCTTCTAAGTGGTTTTACAATAAAATTGAACACAATATTTGAAGCAACTTTTTCTACTTCTTTGTCGATTGTGGCATAGTGTGATGGTTTAATGGTGGCATTTTTGTTCTTACCACCAAGATTCAAACCCCACTGGGGTGGTATTGTTGAATGGTTGTATTCTGATTCATAGCTTCGGTTCAAAAGCGTTTACCCCTTGAATAAAAAACATTTTTCTACTTCTTTATAATAGAGTAATACTTCATCCAAAACACACAGGGCTACCACCCATGTTCACTTTTCCAAAAGACAGAGAGCTACTCACACTCATGATTTATGTGAACAGGTATGAACGTTGGTTGTTTTTATTTTCTTGTACTAAATCGCTCACTATTTCGATTTTAGGATGATAAAGGACTTCTGAACAAGCAGAGGAAACTAAAGAAGACTCGACTGCAGCCACACACCGTCCTTCAAATCCAACAAGGAGAAAAATTTCCATTTTAGTGGCAGACTATGGAGTTGGGTATCAGGGGATGTGGAGGAATCCCGAGGCCAAAACAATCGAGGGAATCACATTTATGAGACCGTTTTGTGCATATCTCACTGAAGAAAAAGAAAGAAAGATCCAAAAGAGTTTGGTTTGGCTAAGGATTTGAAAGTATCCAAGATAATAATACTATTGATTCAGAGATATTTAATAATGAAAAATTTGCCTTTAAGTTCTCCGTTACAAGGGAAAAGTGCAAAAAGATATCTTAAGGTGTTAATTATATAGATTTTAAATAAAGATAGATAAACTAATTTAATTATAATACCATGAACTAAAAATCATTCGAGGACATTTATTACTAAACCACAAAAAAATTATCATACTAACAAAGTTATATCTCACAATATCCTCCAAGTACTAATCAACTGAACCATCCGTCAATTGTCATTACAAACTTGAGTGATACGGGAACCGTCACCAGGACTATCACCAATATGAGCGGTGACAGTGAATACTTCACTTCTATCAAAGAACCACCAAGTGTACCCATACACATACATCCTAATAAATTACGTTTTCAATCTTCAAGAGAGAAACATTATTTTAGTATCACATTCACTTTAAATTTTAAAGAGTCTCTTAATCAAGAACATGTGTTTGGATCCTACAGTTGAGATGATGGTATTCACAAGGTAAGGGGTCCAATAACTATCTTAGCAAATGTGAAATAGCTATAAAATTGTCATCGCATGTTTAGTCCTATCCAAGGAGACAAATGTACATTCTAAATCAGAATCCCTATGGCCTTCAAAATG
Organism: Sequoia sempervirens; assembly: GCA_007258455.2. Classification (NCBI taxonomy): domain Eukaryota; kingdom Viridiplantae; phylum Streptophyta; class Pinopsida; order Cupressales; family Cupressaceae; genus Sequoia; species Sequoia sempervirens. Next base: position 14,750 of record VDFB02258392.1, read on the forward strand.
ATGGTTTACTTTTAAATCCTATCTAACCTTATTATTATTTTTTTATGTACGTCCTCCATAAAATAAATCTGAAGGCCTTAGACTTATCTACATTTTGCTCCTATTTTTTGCTCATAATGATTAGACAAAGTTTATCAAAAGAATAAGTAGCATCAATATTTTATTTTTAAATATATACAATTCTTTCATAGTTAAATAATATATCTACAACCAAATCAAATATGTCAATTCTAAAGGACCTTATATATATATAAATAAAAATAATCGGTGTTGTAATGTTCAATAATAGGTGGGGCCTCACAAACTCTTTAAGATCTCGATCATATAGTTCTTCATTATGGAAGGAGAGTCAAATAAAGGAAACTTTGGAAGTATCACAGGTAGCTTTGACGATAAATTAAGAACATTGATAATTTTATTAAAGTGAGGTTTGGAAATAGAAGGGATATAATTTCTATTTATAGTATATGTAAAGATAGTTATAGATCTTAGGAGGAAAGAGATCATCAAGAGGATCATTGTATGCATCATGGTAGAATGATATATCATGTGTTGTTCCAAGGTCATTAAACCAATCAATATCATTAATATAAGTATAAGAGAGCGGGGCATCATAAAGAGAAATAAGTATAAAACTATCATTAATAAGGTCTTGAATTTTGTTTAAATCTCAACACTGGTTGGTAGAATGGACTAACATGCAATGATAGGAAAAAGATAAAAAATCAACCTTGTATGGGGTTTTTAAAGAATGATAGATGTCAAAGAGTGATCAATTCATTGTCCAAGATAAGAGGCAAGATTTATTCACAAAAAGTGAAAAGTGATGTATAATTTATTTCATTTAGTTTATATAACAAGAAAAGAGGACAATCATATGATGTACTTCACTCTATTTTTTTTAATTATGAAATATATTACCAAATCTAGAATAGAAATATAAACCAAGCCTTAATAGCTACTCTCATCATTTTCAATCAAATTATAAACCTAATCAAAATATTTTTATAAACCCTTTCTTGATTTGCTTTATAAAATTTCATAGCTTATTTGAAAAATATTTGTTCATTAACAATAGGATTAGAGTCTTTTTTTAAATCTTTGAATAAATAAGAAGACATAAATTCAATATATAATTGTAATGACAATTTTTTTTTGGGGAGAGGGGATATGAGTTTCAATAGAACATATTAGATTTCATAGCCCTATTAGAAGTTTAAAAAATCATAATCTAGAGAACAATTTGACGCTTTAACAAAAAGTGGAAATTAGATTATTGTCTTTTATAGCTGTATGATTTTGTGTGATTTATGTAAAAGATTCTCTTAAAACCATTTTTCTATTATCCAAACACAACCCCTCAAAAATAGTTTCCTCGATATTTATACTTAGTCAAAACAAATAATTTATTTGATAATACCTTCGGCATTGACCAAACAATCAATTAAAACTAGATCTGATACATTTTACAACTAGATATAAAATGCAAGTTGAAGTGAAGCATCTAGTTTTCTAAATAGAAAGGTGTATTGACAATCAATGTAAATACAAAGGAACCAACATAAACTAAAAATTAAAATTAAAAAATATATTAGATGAAAGAACAGTTTCACATTAGGTTCATCAAAATAAATTCATGCAAATTAGAACAAACAATAAGCATACCAAAATATATATATATATATATATTCTAATACATACAAACCTTTATTTGAGAGTCAAATGCGGATGTGCTCTTGTTTTTCTAGCATAAAAAATATGCTGATTATGAAATTAGCGACATTACTTTGCATAGAAGATTGTTAGTTTAAATGATGGATTTGAGGATGCATATATAGATTTTTGGAAAGAGGAATGAATGGTTTAGATTTAATATTGTATCATGATTTTGATCCATGATTAATGAATGTGATGAGGAGAGGTTGCAATCATGGAGTTGAAAATTATTAAATTTTTAAATTGTGATTATTAGTCAACTAAATTTGATGCGTGAAAGAACTAGATTGATTGATGAGTTAGAGGGAGTTAATTGATTGCATAGATATTAGATGGGTGAGTTGATTGAGTGTATGTAGTAGTTAAATGATTTGACTGATTAGTTGATCAATTAAATGAATACTAATTTTGATTGATTAGTTAATTGAAAGGGGTGAATTTTGAAGATTTTATTATTTATTTAATAGATGATTTAAGAAAATTAGGTGGAATTAATTTATTTTATTTAAATATTTGATGGGTAATGAGAAACAACTCATTTTTATTTATTTACATAAAAGAGGGAAATTAGCTCACTTAAGTAATAAAAATTATTTAATTTGAATGATAATGGATTAAGGAAAATGATAAATGAATGTAATGAATATTAATGAAGAATAAGGTAGGTAAATGATATTGTGAGTAGAATTTTATTGTACATATATAATAGAACTTTTATATTTGAATAAATCTTAAGACATTCAAATTAATTTTCTTAGAACAAAATAATGATAAATAGAGTAGCCCATAACTTTCAATCATTCTCCATTACCTAAACATAAAATATATAGTAGTGATGTTTTATCTTAAAACTATAATATTGTATGAGTATTTAAAAAAAAACAAAAAGTACAACAAATGTAACAATTTTAAAAAATAAATTACTATTAATTGAATTGTATTCTACATTGATAGTAGCTGGCATACCATCTTGTGTAGCATGTTCCACTCCTCATATGTTAGAAATGTAGTTTGTTATAACTCTTGTGACAAATATATAAATTTGTTAACAACTCACAAATGAGAGTAGAGGTTTCTTTTATTGTATTAAAAGTGTAGTTTGTTATAACTCTTAGTGAATAACATGCAAATTTGTTAGTGAATTAGAGGATATTTATTGTATTGTATCATGCAAATTTAGTCTAAAGGTTATCAATTGTTTAATGAAACCATTTTTTTCCTCATCTAGCTTCTCAATAAGTCTTTCTTTGTTTGGCCTTTTTTCTAGGTTTTCATGGGTACTTGGTCAATTGGTTTTACTAAATTCGTTTATGATGAGACTGTTATGGACTTCTTAAGGCTGAACTTTTATTATATTATGTTAATCTCTGATATTATAGTTAGGTGCTATTTGGACACATATGACAGGTTTAGCCTGGCTTTTGATAGTATGTAGGTTAACAATATAATGGTTTGGCTAAGTTTATATTGGTACTTAGATAAGGTTTTTTTGTTATGACCCCTTGAAACTTGGTTTATATTGTTCTTTGTTGATTAGGGTGTGATGATGTAGTGTTGTTTCCTTTGTTGTCTTCTATGTTTTGTTATTCTTGTCCGATTGTTGCTTGCTCTAGACTGTTTTGCTATATTTGTATGGGAGCAAGGCCCTTCCCTTACTTATATAGTCAAAAACAATTCATGTGCTTTACCTATCTTCAATACCTTCAAACAATAGATGATATTTTTTTTAAGGCATCACTCATATTGAGAATTCTCATTGATGTTAAATTATTGTCATTCATTTTGTACATTTCCAAATTTTTATTTATTATAACCTCTCTTAAAATCACCCCTTTTATACTTTGAGTAACATATTTAGTGAGACTATCAAATTGCACCTACAAAAATTGATGAATTTTAATATTTTATTCAAATAATTATTTTTCTAGATTATTTCCTCCCAGACACTAAATTTTATATGCATATTTTCTTACTTATAAAATTTAGATATCGTGTTTGGAATATATTATTTCCTTTTTATTCTTTCCTCAACTCATATTGCAATTGTTCACAATATTTTCTCAATTCCTTCAATTTGTGTTCCCTTTTTCTAATTTTTCTTTCTCTTTTGTTAGGTTCTCTTGTACTTTATTTGATAAGATACTAGATTTTGCGAGTTTCTATTGTAAATTTAATTTTTATAGCTCTTTGTACTTTATAATTTTTTCTTTAATTCTTTCAATTCCACCCCTTCTTGTTCATTCACATTAATCATAGGTGTAGAGGTAAATATTTTTATCCTTTTCTCTAATTCATTTCTCTTTTTGTCTATCATTGTCCTCCTTACTTTCTCATCTACTAGATCTAGTTCTAAATTTTCTATTTGTTTCTTTAGCCTATTTTTTCTCTACTTTTAGTAATGATGTGTATACCACATAAATTTTCCTTTTTGATACATTTATTTTATGATAAATTTTCATTCTACTAAAATCCAATTAAAGGGTGCATACTTCATAGTTAATGTGATGTATTTGATCCTACTTCATAGCCAGTGTAATGCATTTAATATTCTAAATTTTTAACTTTGGGCACTATATGTATAAATATTTGGGTCATCTGTGTTGGAAGATTGGAAATTTTTTCATTGATGATGTTGCTTGGAAACATGAGCATGGATGGTATGGAAGGTACATAACAGTATCTTAAGGAATACATTGATTTCAACATTGTTATGGATTATTTTGATCAATCCTAATAGGTTTTGGAGTTGTTAAGGAATACATTCTTACAAGATGATTTGGCTTGAAAAGATTATTTGTGTGGAAATTTAACTAAGTGTCAAATCTTCCAGTACAATGTAACAACACATCAGTTTTTGGGTCTACACGACTCCATAAATGAAGATATCACTTTGTGCTTCTAACATCATTTTACTGGATGTTAGATGTACCTAATTCCTAATGAAATTGATGATTGAACTCCATAGCACCCAAAAATCACTTGTTTGCTTTATCTTATCACAAAAGAAAGATAAACCAACTGATTTTCTATACAACCAAGAGAGAAAAGATTGAATCCAGAAGAGCAACCGATTTGCTATGTATTCACCTAATTTTTTTTAATTGAATTATTACAATGAATGTGCAAGCTTTATAAAAGCATGCAAAAGCAAACCCTAGATGAGGATTTGACTAAATAGTGACAAGTTTCCTAATCCCATGCAATGAGACAACTTGTCCTAAATTTAATTCAAACTAATAATAATAACACACTCCTAAGTTTGGCTTAAGTGAACTAAAGTAATAAGGCCAGCTTAATAATTAATTTATGATTAATTAATTATCAAGTGATTATCCTAATTACTCCAACACCCCCTCTTAAGATCAACTTAAGGAGAAGCTATTAAACCCTTATGTAGAATGCAATGTTGGATGCATGGATGGGTCTTGGATACAAGTCCTGATGAGGTACCCATGTACAAATAAATGAAATCTCTCATAACTAGAGAGAAAAGAGAAAACCACATGGGAAAAACTCCTCTCCAAAAGAGAAAAATGAATGACTGCACTAGTGAAAGAATGATAGGACTCAATGTGACCCCCCAAGGATTGCTTCTATCACACAAGTACAATAGATGTCCCCCCAGGTGATAGGAGAGAGAAAATGAGGATATGAATCCCCCCATAAAGAAAGAGCTCCCATGCAAATGATGAATGCCTAAAGATAGAATATGATCCACTACCTACAAACAACATTTCTCCCCTTAGGAAGAAACAGATCCACTAGTAATTGGAGAAGCCAATCCAAAAGAATGGGTGATGCTAGAATCTAAATCCAAATGATGTGTGCCTCTAAAAATTGCTCACATATCCACATGTCAGAAAATGATGATGTCATTCCAAAATATTATGAAGACTAATGTAGAGCAGCTACAAAGGCGATGAAGATGGTGGGCCAATAGCGTTAATGTGGTTTTCAACAAAGAGGAGATGAATGTCCTCAAATTAATCCTCCAAATCTATAATCTAAGACTCTACAAACAAGGATGATATGTCTGTAAGATATAAATCCAAAGTAGCTATGTCTAGAAGATGAATGTCCTGTTGCACTGAACCAATAGGGGCCAAAGATGTGGTTATGTCAAAATGATCAGGAACAATAGGAGATGATGATTTAGTCTCAATCTAAAGAGTGGGAACATGAAGACAAGTATTTGAACCATTAGAACATGCAAGACCTATGATATACTCAAGCTCCTTTAAAGTATCATTATCAAAGGGTATGGAATTTGCATTTGCAAGAGGTATGAGACAATCTATAGCAAGATCCTCTAGGTATGGAGAGATATGAGGGTCTCCATGGATCTCCCAAAGTTGAGTCCAAAGTGTGTGGGGAAATTCAATGTCCAATACAACACACATAGTGTCAAGATCAACACTAGAATATATAACCCCTACAATATAATCTTTGAGGATTCCCTATGTTGATAAACTCCCTAGTGTGTCTGGTGTAGGTATGAGACCATATAGATAAGGAAAAATATGAAGCCATCTGAGATGTGTCAAGATGCCATTTCACCAAGACTCATAGTTATCCTTGTCCAAGTTGATCATAGAAGGATGAACAGAAAATACTATGAGACTCACTCAAATGAAAAAATCAAAGACTCAAAACCTCATTATTGATAAAGTAGATTAAATGATGTCATCCTATGCAAATAGATCCTTTCCAAGTGCTAATACATCCAAGTAATTAAGAATAATGTGTAAGAATAAAAAATACCTAGTGTAGATTCTGGAAAAAATGCATGAATAGATCTAAAGAGCTCTAAAATACCTTTCCAACACCACTTGAATCATGAAAATCAAAGATACATGAAAAAAGTTATGAGCTCAGAAGCACAAAATGAAGATCTAAATTTGACTGAGAATAACAAGAACTGACATAAAAATATAATAATGAGACCCACACCACTAGAAAGAGCTCAGAACCATCTTTCTAATGATATCTTGTTTACCTTATTTTGACATTGTATGCCCAAGTTATGACTGATTTACGAAAATAGGTCAAAAAAAGCAAAAAACCTTGGCTGGCGGGTAGTGTGTAGCGAAAAAAAATTTAAATCTTTTTTTGCTTTTTTACTTTTTTAGGTTTTTTTTCTTTTTATGCTTTTTTGATTTTTTGCAAAAAAACAAAAAAGAAAAATGATGATTTTTTTTTGAATTTTTCTAGAAAAATAGATTAAAAAACCAAAATATTTTTATCAAGATATGATCTCTCAAAATCCGAATAGGATGCTATAGATCTGGATCTCTGATACCATGATGAAGTTGATGATTGAACTCCAGAGTGCCAAAAATCACATGTTTGCTTTATCTTATCACAAAAGAAAGATCAAAGCAACTGATTTGCTATGCAACCAAGAGAGAAAAGATTGAATCCAGAAGAGCAATTGATTTGCTATGTATTAACCTAAATGGTTTTGAATTGAATTATTACAATGAATGTGCAAGAATTATAAAAGCATGCAAAAGCAAACCCTAGATGAGGATTTGACTAGATAGTGAGAAGTGTTCTAATCTCATCCAATGAGACAACTTATCCCATATTTAATTCAAACTATTAATAAAAAAATCACTCCTAAGTTTAGCTTAGGTGAACTAATGTAATAAGCCTGACTTAATAATTAATTAATGACTAATTAATATCAAGTGATTATCTTAATTACTCCAACACTAGCATTTCATCGTGTTTGGACAAGTAGATTGAGAGATATGAGTAACAGTGTTCGTCCTGGCATATTACAGTTATTTTTTGTACAAGTTTGTTTGTGTGGAAGAATTTGCACTTCTCTGTGGATAAATTTTTTGCCTTGCTACATTGAAGATAAGTTTCCAAATGTTAGTAGAGCATGGATTCCAGATGGTATCAAGTTTTGAGGTCCACGTGTCAAGATGTGGATACACAGATGAAGGTTTTTTCTTTTAGGTCTTATGTCATGTTGACCTAACATGTTTGATGTTGTGCGAAGGATAAATATGTATTGCTATCTTATGTGGGATCTATTATAGGTCCATGTTGACCTATCTTAATATGTTTTGAGTTTTGAATTATGGTGTGTTATGTGGATGAAATTTTTTGAGCCGACAAGTCATATTTTGGGGTATCACATCTAATTAGGCTGACCTAATTGATGTTATACTTGATGCAGATATATATGTTAGATTGTTTTCAACATCTTGAGATAACACAAGTGATATGTGATGTGTGTGATGTGGATTTGAGTAGAGCAGTGCAAGGTTAAGTTGTGAATGTTAAGTTGAAGATTATAATTGTGTGAATGAAGAGCAAGACAAAGTGTTGAATTAGAATTAGATAAAGATTATTATTGAGCTTCAATGGGATTGTATTCATGCATATATTAGATGCAATTGTAATAGTTCAAAAATAGGTTGTGATCCACCATCTCTCTTCTATTTTTTTCTCTATGGATAGTGAGTCCACTTGCAATGATCATTTCTATAAATATACTATAATCAATTATCATATGTTGTGAGCTAACCCTCACTGTGGTTTTTCCCATTTTGGGTTTTCCACTTAAAAATATTAGTGTTCATGTGTTATGTGATATTGTGGATGTTTCATGCTTTCTTTCCTTATTGCAGTTGAATATGCATTAGTGATTAGATGTTTAATGTTTGAATAGTTTAAAAGAATACTAATTTACCCCCCCTCTCAGTATTTTGGGTGTTCAACAATTGGTATCAGAGCTTGGTTCCTTGGAAGGAGCTTAACTGCTTTGGGAAGGTCTTGAAGATTGAACACATGGTTGATAGAAAATTTCCTATTCCTTCGAAAGAGATCCTAATGTTGATTTTATAGAAGATTGCATGCTTGGAAAAGATGGAGAACTCAAAGTTTCTCTTGAATATCTAGAAAAAATTGAAGTTGAAAACAAAGATTTGAAGGAAAATGTCAAAGAAGCAAATGAATGTATTAGAAAATTGAGAGAGAAAATCAAGAAGTTCAAAGAAAGGCATAAGGAAGTTAGTGAATAGTTGAAACAAGCAAATGAAAACATCATTGAACTGAAAGTACAAGTTGAAGAAAAGAAAATATTTGTGGAGTTTCTAAATGCAATGGTGAAAAGAAAATTAGAGGAATGCATAAGGCTTGAACAAGAAGTGGTAAACCTAGGATTAGATCTGGAAAAAGCAAGAAGTCATGAAAACAAATTCAAGATGAGTTTTATAATGCTTGATGAGATGATTTTAGGTTAGAAAGCATCCAAAAACAAAGGTGGCTTAGGATTTGAAAAAGGGGAAAGCTCAAAAGTAGATCAAACACCTAATGTAGAAGAGAAGATCAATGAACCAAAGAAGACTGAAGACAAGAAAAATAATGGAAAATTTTGAAATCAAAGAAATGAAGCTAGGAGACCACTAGTAAGACAACCAAATGCACAAAGGTACCCATCTTTCAATGGTTTTTTCTATTTTTGCAATTAATTTGGACATAAAGCAATGGAATGTAGAAGCAGAATGAATCATAATGCTCCATCCTTTTTTGGTCAATGTTTTACACGCAAAAGATTTGGTCATAAAGAAAGTGAATGTAGAAGTCAAATGATGAATGGATATAACAATGTTAGAATGATTCAATCTTTCAATGGTTACTATTATACATTCTATAGATTTGGACACAAGGATAATCAATGAAGATCTAGAGTGAATGGAAGCAATAATGTTTAGAAGAATATCACATGTCATAATTGCAATGGACCTAGACACATTGCCAAGTTTTGCAGAAGTAGAAATACAAGGATAATCCGATAGAAAGGAATGAATCAATTAAAAAGGTTGATCCGGTTGAAGCAAAGAAGGAAATGGAAAATATTTGGAGAAAGAAGGAAGAGACAAAATTCCAAGGAGAATCTATACCATCCTTTGGTGCAGATGTTTCCTTCAAAAACTAAGCCAAGAGTTATGGCTTAGGAGGAGCTTTAATGGATATCTTTTATTCCCCATCAGAAAAGAGGTGTTGAGGTCTGAGCATGAAGATATGTGATGTAGATCAACATGCTTGATGGTCGCACCCACAAAAGGATATGAAAATCACGGCAAAACCTATCCTGGGAATTGGACATTCCAGCAGTTGACTAATACCTCTTCATGGACGTTCATTTACTTGTCAAACCAGGGAACGTAAAATTTAAATGGAGCGGCACAATATATGCACTAAGAACCGGTTTCAGTCACAATCTACTGAAAAATAAACACTTGGAAAGAAATTTCTATCTATGCAATAACGTAAAGTTCTCTTAACTCAATCATAGACTAACCAAAGCGGAAATTGTAATAGCTATAGTTGAGGGACAAACTATAAGCTGGCCTTATGCTGCAGGAACAAACACAGGGATGGATTCCCGATGCTGCAAGAACAGTATAAGACTGAGCTTGTGCTGAAACTTCTAAAATGAAATCTAACTTGAATTAACAAAAGATAAACAACTATGCTCCTACAAATACTAAGTGGGCCCCCTTAGCAAGCATCAACTAATTGACACAGAAGATTGTGCTCAGAACTCCATCAACTTTTATTCATAACGTGAAATTATTTAAATTGACTGTTCTGCTTCTAAAAACTAACAAAAACCCTGATTCATATTATATCTCTAACTCTTACATAATCTGCTTCTCTATCTATCTATCTATCTCCTTCTCTGATCTATTCACCCACGCAGGAGGAACACTTATTTTTAAAACAAGAGAACAACTAACTAACTAACTCAACAGAGAAAGACGTGGATATGAAATGTATCCCGAAATCAAGGAACAGACTTCATAAATGAGTTATCCATTCAACCTGATCCAGAGAGAATCTAGCACTCCACTCTTTCCAGATTAAATATCATTTAAAATCCTTCCCAACGGTTTCGGTCAAAGAGTCTTTGCCAGAGCTTCCTCGAAGTCGTGCAGGAAATGGACTTTACTGCAAGGCCGAGATTGGCTGCGCTTGACTCGATCATACTTTCTTCAACAACCTGCGAAACACAAGGTAACAGATACGAAAGAAAAGGCACATGGCACATACACAATATCCATTCATTAATCACATATTTAAATCTATTTCATCATTCAAAAACTACATGCGCTATACCAGTCATTTGGGAAGTCAACAGGGTAATAAATACAGACATGTCAACATGATCGGCTATAGGAACATGAAAGTGTATTGCTACAGGATATCCCCCAATAAAAAGGTTTCAAGAGAGTTAAACAACCATAATCAACAGAAGTAAAGGTATTAAAAGTACACCATGATATCCAGATGATGAGCATATTTTGGGCTCATCATTTTGCCCCCTACTTAACCCAATGCTGGTCCTCCAGCATTAAACTTCCTAGTGGTCTCTTTGAAATCAGTGGTTGAGGAATGACCCTGAAATGGAACTCCAAATTTGTAACAAAATCCTCTGTAACTCTGCCATCCTTCATACATACGGGCTTCTATGTCTTCATTAATTTTTGTAGCCTGATAGGAATAAAGGGGCCACATTAGCACAGGAGGTCTAAATGTTAATGGCAACCACAATTCAAACCTCTTTTGGAGTCCTAGCTGTATGTATTTGCTTGACCGCTTAAGAGTTGCTGTAAAATTTAGTGGACTATGAGGTTCAGACTTTCTTAACCCAATAGTTAATCTTTCCCACCTCTTTTCAACTCTGGAGTATGACAGTCTCCAAAACGAGTATGATTGTTCCTGAAATTCATCATATACCTGTCTCCTGAGATCAAATATTTTCACTCTGGTTGTATCATTATTAAAACCATATGTCAAAGTAAGCCAGGTTTTCAGCATTGTGCGGGAGTCTGAACTCTCAGAACGCAATGGAATAGGCTCATTCCTTTCGGCTTCTTCATAGGTTTCCCATTGCCTGCCATAATTTGCTTCATTTGCTGCCCAAGACATAAGTGATCTCAAATGGATATCGCCAATATACAAAAGAGGATTCCACTCTGTTTCAAATGGAATTAAGAAGCCATAAAGGTAAAATTCACACAAAGAATTTCTGAGCCAATTAGGGGCTGCCTAATATGCATCATAAAACTCTTTAGCATTGTGAAGAATAGGATCCTGACTTCTAGAAATTCTCATCAGTTGAAACCACAAGAATTGTTCTTTGAGGCACAGAGCATAAAATCTGGGTGGTGGTCTGCATTCCATAATCTACCCAGTTACCTTCAACATTTCATCCATCTTTTCTTTTAACTCCTGAATTTCCAGTTTCTGCTCTTCAATTTTCTTTTTCAATTTTTTCTTTTCCTCCTCCCAAAGACTCTGTTGCATTTCAATCTTGGTCAGGTGGCGGAAATTTAGGGTTTGTAATGTAACCGGTTTCCATGTAGCTTTGACATATTCCAAAAATTCAATTAAAAATGTTTCTTATAAACAACAATGGCTTGACAAGTTGCAGGGGGAATTGAGGCTTCATTGACCACTTCCAATGGTTCAGTTTGTTCTTCCTCTTGTTGTAGGAAAAATTCTTATTGCTGCAGTGGAGAAGACTGTGCTTCCTCTGAAATCTGCATAGCCGCAGCAGCCAAGTCATCAAGACTTGGTACTCCCCTTTCATTATGCTCAACTTCCCTTGTCTCAACTTGTTCTTCTTCAAGAATAACAAATGAACTTTGTGCAGCACTTTCAGACATATTCTGAGAAACATCAGGTTCAGACTCAACAGATTCTTCTGAAATTATAATAACCTCAGGTTGAGGTGAAGAAGGGGATACTTTACATTGTGTTCTTGTAGAAACTCTTCTTGGTAGTGTTGTGGCTGCAGGAGGTGCTCTCGTAGCCTTCCTCTTTTTGAATTGCCTAGAAGGTTCTGCCTTGTCAGAGGATGATGGTGAACTGGTGACGACAACAAGTGTTGTTGTAGGAGACAATGTTGCAGGGGAAGAAGTTGTAGGAGAAGAACGTTGCCTTTTCTGAGAAGGGGGGTCAGATTCTGGGATTTGCTCAACCCCAGATGACTCTCTAACCTTAGTTTTTCCTCTCTCTCTCTCCTACTAGCAACCCTAGTTTTCACCCGGGCAGAGGACTCTGGTGTGAGAGCTGTAGGACCAGGTGCTATAGGAGCAGATGATGCTTGCCCTGTTCTTCTACTAGTGGACGCTATTTCTTCTTTCCTTTTCCGAGGCCGTGGGGTAAGTGCTCTAGGGGGTTCTAGACGTTGCAGGCTCTTCTGGGCAACAAATTCTTCCCAGGAAAGAGGTGATACATCTCTCAAAGAGCGTGCAATCAACAATTTTATGAGGCCATGGTGAGCAATAGAATTATCTTTCCCCTGTTGGGTTTCGTGGGCACATTGTTCCAGAAAGTTTAACAAAAAGTTTGGAACATTAACAACTAATCCATGCCTCATATGACTTAGCAATTTGAAGTGGTAAGAATGCAGGTAGGAGAAACGGCCTTCACAAGTTAAATACCTGATTATGAAAGCAGCGTATTCTGGCTATGGAGGAGGCAACGACACTCGCTTGCATCCCTGCTTTGAGACCTCCAAAGGTCCATCAGTGGGTATTGAAAATTCTACCCTTGCAGAGGCAGCATCCGAAGAAAAATTTTCTCCAACGGCTGGGAGCCCGGTTACTTCTGCAATTCTTTCTTCAGTCGCAACAACTATTAGACCCCATACAGTAGCCTCCCCTTCAGAAAGGGTTCTCAAAAATTCGCCTGCAGCCTCCTCGTCAAAAGCATCTAAACTCAAGAAGTAATTCAGCCAACCACAGAGGCTGAATGCTTGGACCGTTTGAGGATTTTGCATTAACAACTCATGAGCTACAGGCTCATGCCTAACTAGCTGACCACCCATGTTCACAGTTTTGCCTTAGCTGGCTCAAGTCCTTTCTGAAAATCAAGAATTTCCCCTGTTCCGCTCTGGTTTTTCTCTGTTCCACCGTTAATTTCCTTCTTTTTTTCCAAAAATGAACTTTATGAACTTTTTAAACAAGCATTTTTTTTTTTTGAATGTGATTCTCAATGAAAAACATGCAATGAAAAAGACATGCGATCATATTTGGAAAGTACCAGAAAAATAATAAAGAAAGATTATTTAAGCAGTTGTGACAGTGGTGAAAGGACAAGTTTAAAAAGTGGATTATCTCGTCCCCTACTTAGAGTATGACATGTGTCCTCACATGTACTAGGGAATAGGCAAAAATCGGGTAATAATGACTGATACAGACAATGCAGTAAATGAATAGAATGAAATAAATCAAAAATGTGATAATCAAAAGATATTGCGTACCTTTCATTAAATGTTCATACGTGCTGAGAAAGTTGACGGCTTCGGCATGAGATGACAGTTGGGAATGAGATCATAATTAGGGGTGGTGCGGATGGATGACGTGGATGGATGACGTGGATGGACGAGATGAATGAATGGAATGGATGGATGGTATGGAAGATAAAGAAGTGAAATGTGGTGACAAGTGGAAATGAAGAAAAGGGGTTCCATTAAAAGGAAACCTTTATTATGAGCATGCATTAGAAAATCACGGAGAAGCTGCAGGAGCAAGGCCAAAGCCTTCAGCTGCAGGAAGAATTGTGGCAGAATCCTGAACGAACTGCTACATGAATTCCTCTTTTGAAACTGGTTTATGGTACAACCGGAGGCGGTGTCCATTAACTAGCAGCTCGAATCTAACAGGATCAATTGTAACAAGTTGCACTGAACCATTAGCAAATACATTCTCAATTTCATACGGGCCCAACCATCTAGTTTGTAATTTGCCTGGACTGTCCTTATATCGTGAGTCATAAAGCAGGGCCCAATCTCCTACTTTGAACTTCTTCTCCTTAATGTATTTATCATGCCACCTCATTCTCTGATTTTGTATCATCTCAGTGTGCTGCAGGGCATTCTTTCGGAGCTCATCCAAAGCATTGAGCTGCATGATTTTGTCTTTTTGTGCATTTGTTAAATCCATGTCCATCTCCAGTGTTGTTCTTAAAGTCTTATGTTCAAACTCTATTGGCATCACAGCTATTTTACCATACACCATTTCAAAAGGTGTATATCCTGTAGCAGTCTTCCAGGTAGTACGGTAGGCCCATATAGTTTCTGGTAACCTTGTGGCCCAGTCCTTCCTATGCAAATCTACAGTTTTAGTCAAAATGGCCTCTATATCCCTATTTGTGACTTCAACCTGGCCATTGGCCTGGGGGTGATAAGGAGTTGATTTCCTGTGCCGTTTATTATATTCATTGACTAAAGCTGTGATAAGTGTAGAAGTAAATTGTGTTCCTTGATCTGTCACTATTTCCCTAGGGACACCAAACCTAGTAAATATTTCCTCATAGAGAAATTCAGCCACTTTATTGTCCCTAGCATGTTTCATAGGCTTAGCCTCTACCCATTTTGTGACATAGTTTATGCATACAAGGATGTAGGACTTACCATTGGAAGGTGGATCAATTGGTCCTACAAAATCGAGCCCCCATTTGTCGGAGGGAGCAACTACAGCTTGTGGAAATAGAGGCATCTCATCAGATCGAGTTGGTCTTCCCATCCTCTGGCATCTGTCACACCTCCTGGTATATTTGGTTGCATCTCTATGCAAGGTTGGCCAATAGTAACCAGTATTTAGAATTTTCATCGCTGTTCTTTTGGTAGCAAAATGTCCACCACACGGCTCATCATGGCTGGCATGCAGTATATCATGAGTGTCCTCCTCTGGTACACATATCCTCATAACTTGATCTGGCCCTGTATAAAACATGCAATCTGCAATCCAAGAAAAGTTAAAGCTTTTCTCTACCAATAATCTCTTTTCCTTAGGGGAGAATTGAGGAGGAGTTCTTCCTGTAGCCAGATAATTTGCTATATTAGCATACCATGGGTGAATAACCTTAATTGCAAACAGGTGCTCATTAGGAAAGGAGTCTTCAACAACCGCAGAGTCATCTTGCCTTTGAAGTCTGGAAAGGAAATCGGCAACCACATTGGCTTTACCTGGTTTGTCCACAATTGTAATGTCAAATTCCTGCATCAGCAATAACCATCTTGCCAGTCTCCCGGATATTGCTGCTTTGTTCATGAGATACCGGATTGCGGCATGATCAGTATGAACAGATATCTGATAACCAGTAATATAATGCCTGAATTTATTGAGGGTGTAAATGATTGCTAACATTTCTTTTTCTGTAACAGTGTAGTTCAATTCAGCTCTTTGCAAATTTTTTCTTATGTAATAGAGTGCATGTTCTATTGAACCATCCTTCTGCCCTAACACTACGCCAATGGCATAATTGATGCATCTATATGAATATGAAATGGAAGTGACCAATCAGGTCCTTTCAAAACAGGTGCCTGTGTAAGGGCGACTTTTAAGTCAAGGAATGCTTTTTCACATTCCTCTGTCCAGGAAAAATCTGCATCTTTCTTCAACAGACTGTATAAAGGGCCTATTGTTTGGCTGAAGTCCTTAATGAATCTTCAGTAGTATCCAGCATAGCCTAGAAAGCTCCGTACCTCTTTTTGCTTGGTAGGAGAGGGTAACTTAGAGATAACTTCAATCTTAGCAGGATCAACCTGAATTCCTGCAGCAGAAATATAGTGACCAAGTACTATTCCTTCTTGCATCATCATGAAGCACTTTTGACTATTCAGTGATAGGTTGTGATCTACACATCTCGGTAGTACCTTTTCCAAGTTAGCTTGATCTTCCTCAAATGTTGTACCATAAACAGTAAAGTCATCCATGTATATTTCCATGCAATCATATGAGATATCTGAGAAGATACTTATGACTGCCCTCTAGAAAGTTGCAGGAGCATTACAGAGACCAAAAGGCAAAACTGAATAGGAAAATTTTCTCCAAGGGCATGTAAAAGTAGTCTTTTTTTGATCCTCGGGAGCAATCTTGATTTGATTGTACCCACTGAAACCATCTAAGAATGAGAAGTACTTTTTCCCTGCTAAATTATCTAGAATTTGATCAATGAATGGAAGAGGAAAGTAATCTTTCTTTGTTGCCAAGTTGAGCTCTCTGTAGTCTACACATACCCTCCATTTTCCTCCTTTCTTAGGAACAATGACCAATGGGGAAACCCACTGACTATCGGAGATTGGGTAGATAAAGCCAGCTGCTAACATTTTCTGTAATTCTTCTTTAACAATTTCTCTCAAAGCTAGATTAATTCTTCTCTGAGGTTTCCTGATAGGTTTCAAGTCATTGTCAATATATATGCGATGTGTACAGAGTTTTGAATCTAAACCCCTCATATCACCATACTCCCATGCAAAAGCTCTTTTGTGGGCTTGCAGCATTGTGGCTAGGGCAGTTTGTTGAGACGAAGACAACTTATTATTAATATGCAAACAGCGGCCTAGAGATACTTCTATCTGTTTGGTGAAATCATTTATTGAGGTTGCTGATAAAGGTGGTGCCTGTATATCACATAATAGAAAATCATGATGGCTCTCAGGATCCAGTTGTTGCAGGAAACATTGTTGAGGGCGGCTGTCCAAAACAGATGGGCTATTCAAACCAGAACTAAACTGTAGAATGTGTAGAAGCAAGTTATCTTCACTTTGAAGCTAGGAAAATGGATCAGTTCATAGCATCAACAACTGAGCTAATGAATTGACTTCTTCAGATTCCTCTCCTAGATCTGGCCAAACTGGTTGAGACAAATCTGGCAAAGGTTGTGCAGGTGGGTATAAAGCCAATTTCTTCCTTGACTGACCATCAAAAATTGTCATGTCTCCTGAACGACATCCTATAAGGGCATCAGCTGTAGCTAACCAAGGTCTGCCTAGGATAATAGGATATCCCCCTAGGGTTGCCTTAGTGGACAATATGGTGAAATCAGGAGGGTATTCCCAAGATTCAAGGGTGACAATGACATCTTCTATTACTCCATCAGGTGTAACCGTGGAACTATCAGCAAGTTGCAGGACAGTCGGTGTAGACCGAATGTTTGGAATATGAAAACATTCTATAGTGTGCTTGGTCATCACATTAATGGCTGCACCAAGGTCAACCAAAACATTTCTTACTACTTGACCATTGATATTGATTTTTACTACAGGACTTCCAGGATCAGTATATTTTGGAATGACAACTTTCCCCAACATAATATCGGCTAACTGTCCTAGGACATGGATAGTTTGGGGGTCCTTTTTCTTTCTTCCTTGTTTCTTTAAACAATCCTCTTTAATGGCTTTTCCATAAATTGGAACATCTATGATAGCTTGAAAAAGAGGAATTTGAACTTGTACATTCTATAGTTGCTGCAAAATATCAAAGGTGGGTTCTTCAATGGTCTTGGGTGTAGTAATCTGCAATCTCTGAGGAAAAGGTGGTGTAGCCTGAGGCTGCAGGATGGGTTCCTTGGAGGCAGTGGCTGATATAGGTATATCTTCTGCATGATCAGTAGGTTGTTCAGCAGCAGAGTCTAGAATCTCTGTTATTACAGGTGGCTGTGGAGCAGGGAGAGTGGTTCCAGACCTGAGATGGATATCATTGATATTCAGGGCATAAGCTAGATATGGGTTGGCTTCTGCAGAATACATAGGTTGTTGTTGTTGCTGCTGCTTGTTATTAGGATTGGGCAATGGTTGAGAAGGCATAGGTGTTTGTTTTGGAGGGCCAATATTTACTGCAGGAGCTACAGGAGGAGGCATAAGGGCTGGAGGTTGTGGCTACTGAGACTGCAGGAATCCAGGTGGTTGGTTTTTCCATTGTTGAGGACCTCTCCATTGAGGGTTCTGCTGCTAGTTACCTGGAGGTGGAGTCCATTGTCCTTGTGGGTGCTGCCAACCTCCTTGAGGAGGTTGCCATTGAGGGCTCTGATAATTAGGCCAGTATGGTTGAGGAGCATTCCAAGGTGGGGGTGGACCATACGTGGGTTGCCATTGGTTATTATAACTAGAGTAAGGATTACCAAAAGTCAAAGGATCTTGAGGCATACCTTGTCTTGGAGCCCATGGTCTCCTTTGTGCAACAAAGAAGACTTGGTCATCATCACCTTCCATCATCTTAAAATCAGTAGGTAGCTGTTTAGCCTCCATATTGGCCACCAACTTGCATCTGCAGTCACGTTTCTTCTGTCTACAATGTGGACAAAACTCAGCCAGGATTGCCTCAGCCTCCTCATGTTTCTTGCAAGCTTGCATGGTATCCAACTATGTAGCTATGTTGTTTATGATGTCCTGCTTGAAATGAGACAGCAAGTTTGTGATCTCCATCCGGGAAACTCCACTGGAAGAAGACTTTCCCACTGTAACTTGATGACCTCTACCCTTCTTCACATTTGCTCGGGAGTAATTGAGACATATCTTCATGATATCATCCCAGGATGCTTGAGTGATATCTCCACCTCCCATCAGGTCCAAGGCATCTATGCAAGTATCATTGATTCCCCTTAGAAAAAGTAATTTCTGAGATTCTTCATTAAGAGTATGGTCTGAATTCTTTTTCAGTGAAAACAAGAATCTTGATATATAATCCTCCAGACTTTCATCTTCTTTCTGTTGAATTCAGAATATATCATCACCTTTACTGCCACTCTTACAGTATTCCTTGTATTTCTCAAGAAATTTTGTTTGCATGGCTGGCCAACTATCGACAACACCCCTTCCCAAACTCATGAACCATCTGAGAGCTCCCTCCTTCAAGGTAGCAAGGAACAATTTCAGTTTGTGAGCATCTGAAGTGTAGTCATAACTACGACGAAGGATATCAAACTCGAACAAGAAGGTCTCTGGATCTTATGTGACTAAGCCATAGAACTTGGGAAGTAATGAAGAAGGAATATTCTTAAGGTTGTCATTGTTTTGTTGAGGAGTAATGGGGAATTCAAAAGCAGGAGGTCGATTCGGTGGATTACGTGCCATGTTCACCTGACCAAGTATAGGAGCAAATGGATTTCCTTCAGGTTCTTCGTCAAATGGGCCAAATAGAAAATCAGCACACAGACCTTCAGCAAATGGGTCAATATCTAAGTCTCCTTCGTCCTCAAATAGGCTATAAGCTGGTTCAGTTTTCTTGGCAATGAATGGTAGGTTGGGGAGAAATCTTCCCTGAGCATCTCTCCTTCTATGCATGCAATGAAAACGAATGGTATTTTGAAAGATTTTGAAAAACTGACTAAACTACTACTAACAATTACTATAGCAGGTTCTTAGATTGAAACCATCCCCGGCAACGGCGCCAAAAATGGTCGCGCCCACAAAAGGATATGAAAATCATGGCAAAACCTATCCTGGGAATTGGACATTCCAGCAGGTGACTAATACCTCTTCATGGACGTTCATTTACTTGTCAAACCAGGGAACGTAAACTTTAAATGGAGCGGCACAATATATGCACTAAGAACCGATTTCAATCACAATCTATTGAAAAATAAACACTTGGAAAGAAATTTCTATCTATGCAATAATGTAAAGTTCTCTTAACTCAATCATAGACTAACCAAAGCGGAAATCGTAATAGCTACAGTTGAGGGACAAACTATAAACTGGCCTTATGCTGCAAGAACAGTATAAGACTGAGCTTGTGCTGAAATTTCTAAAATGAAATCTAACTTGAATTAACAAAAGATAAACAACTACACTCCTATAGATACTTACTAAGTGGGCCCCCTTAGCAAGCATCAACTAATTGACACAGAAGATTGTGCTCAGAACTCCATCAACTTTTATTCATAACGTGAAATCATTTACATTGACTATTCTGCTTCTAAAAACTAACAAAAACCCTGATTCATATTATATCTCTAACTCTTACATAATCTGCTTCTCTATCTATCTATCTATCTATCTATCTCCTTCTCTGATCTGTTCACCCGCGCAGGAGGAACACTTATTTTTAAAACAGGAGAACAACTAACTAACTAACTCAACAGAGAAAGACGTGGATATGAAATGTATCCCGAAATCGAGGAACAGACTTCATAAATGAGTTATCCGTTCAACCCGATCCAGAGAGAATCTAGCACTCCACTCTTTCCAGATTAAATGTCATTTAAAATCCTTCCCAACGGTTTCGGTCAAAGAGTCTTCGCCAAAGCTTCCTCGAAGTCGTGCAGTAAATGGACTTTACTGCAAGGCCGAGATTGGCTGCGCTTGACTCGATCATACTTTCTTCAACAACCTGCGAAACACAAGGTAACAGATACGAAAGAAAAGGCGCATGGCACATACACAATATCCATTCATTAATCACATATTTAAATCTATTTCATCATTCAAAAACTACATGCGCTATACCAGTCATTTGGGAAGTCAACAGGGTAATAAATACAGACATGTCAACATGATCGGCTACATGAACATGAAAGTGTATTGCTACAAGATATCCCCCAATAAAAAGGTTTAAAGAGAGTTAAACAACCATAATCAACAGAAGTAAAGGTATTAAAAGTACACCATGTTATCCAGATGATGAGCATATTTTGGGATCATCACTTGATCTATTGGTGAATATTGTGGAAGAAAATATGTCGATGCAAAAAATTTTGGAGCTTCGGAAGTTGTCTTTGCATACAAAGAAAGTGTTGCCAGCTTTATGGGTTGAAGCATTCAATGCAAAATTAGGTAAAATCAAAAGGTTGTAAGAAAATTCACTAAGGAAAAATCATTTCACAAAAGCATTTGAGAAGGAGAAGAGAAGCGAGAAGAGAATTTAAAGTGTATAAGACGATTTGAGATTCAGAGAATCAAAACCCTAGTTCGACAAATGAAGTAAAAAGGTATTTTGTGAATCTTACATGCCCTAGTTTTTAGAAATTTTTATTTGAAAGTAGTTTAAACCTATATTGCAATGGCTACACCAAGGGTCATCTAGGTTATAGAAAAACCACAACCAAAATTCAAGAAGTATCCTGCAAAAGCCATAGATGATGACCTATTATGCACATTCTCACATATTCCATATGGATTTTTACTGACTCAATATATTAGGGCTTACATTCATGGAAAAATGGAAGAGCATTCTCCCACTAAGTTAAGTGATATATGGGAAAATGAGTTAATAGGAGACAACTTCACCCTAAAGCTAGAATATAAAAACCTAGTTGAGAAGAAACTAGATGTGTGGAAATGGTTTCCCAATTTATTTTATGATATCAAGTGGATCAGAATTTCTTTGAGTAGAGTACATGATCAGTTTGTCTAGACTAATATGCCTAATATGATTAATAAGGAAGTAATAAGAAAAGTCACCGGTCTATGCTCCACCGAACCTGTCCCTATTTTGAAGTTCGTTAAAAATGAAGTGGTCATGGAGAAAATAGATGTAACATATGACAAGAGATCCCTTGCTATAAATCCCATAAAGAATCCAGCTATGAGATACCTAACTATAATGATCGGCTACAAAATTTATTATACAAAGAAAGACAATTCTATATCTGCCACCACAGTCAATGTGGCATATGAGATGGTAGAAAATGGTGCAGATTATGACCTGTGTGAGTTGATTAGGCAACAACTAATGGATAATTTGAAGCAAACTAAGGAAACAAAATATGTGTTTAAGTATGGCACCTTGGTTATGTGCTTACTGTTTTATTTCTTGAAGGAACTTCCCATTATTGTAAGTGTAAATTGGATAAGAGGAAGTCGATTTTCACATTAAATTGTAGATCATATGAGGAACCTTGGAGATGTCAAAGCACAAGATGATTCCCTTATTGCTTTCTTTGTAGTATTCCAAAAAATAATGCAAGAGAGAAAGAGAGAATTTTGAGGACAATTGTTGAGAAATACAAAGATGATATCACATTTCTTGTATCTACAAACCAATGCATTATGGAGGAAGTGGAACCAAGAACTGTTTGGTTCCTGAATTAGGTTATAAGGTAATAGAAGCATATCTTGATGGTTATGCTGATATATTGTTGAAGAGTCCCAAACACACCAAAAACCCAAGATATGGTCATACAAGGAAAATTCCATGGAAGTACATGTGGAACATAGGAACTACATATCAAGAAGAATGTAGATAAAATAGTGGATGCATATGGTAAGGAAATGGATCTATCTAAAGAAAGAGTGCAATATGCTAGAGAGAGAGCCAAGGCGGATTCAAGTGTTGCAGAAGCATCTGGAAGTTTAAGGAGATTTGGTAGGATTTCTACCACTCCTATCAAGAAGTCCTCCAGGACTTTGCCTTCTATTGGAGAGAAAACAAAGGCAAGTGCTAGCCCTCTAGTAAGGGAGAAATACCCTTCATTTGCATAAGCCACAAGGGCAAAGAAGAAAAATATTACCACTGTTGCACCACCTACTGCCCCATCCAAGAGAAGAGTGAAACAAAAAGAAATGAGAGAGAAGGATATTTGCATAAATGTTACAAAAGAAGAAGAAGAAGAACTGGAAGAAGATGTACCCCCATTGGTTCATAGAAGAAGTGATGCTTAAAAAGGTGAAGCTAGCACCAAAAGGAGAAGAATTAATATTATTGACACCAAGAGCGAAGAGGAGCTAGAGAAAGAGAAAAAAGCATTCAAGATCCAAATGAGGGAAAAGAAGGAAGCCAAGAAGTATTCTCTGGAGAAGAAGAAGAATGTAGAAGTAATGAAGACTCTAAGTAAAGGCAAAGTAAAAGAACAAAAGAAACAGGTAAGGCCTCATTCCCCTATGAAGTTAGAGGCATTATATAACATTAACTTGCAAAATAATATGCTAGGAGAGATTGCAACTCTTTATAATGATGTAGATGAGCTATACAAGACTACCATTATTGAAGCTATAGTCAAGTATATTGTTGTACTTGAAGTTGATAAGTGGAGCGTCAAGAAACACGTTCCTGAAGATTTGTGGAACATTTTGTTGAAAAGGAGACAAGGGGCAATGAAAGAACATGAAAAGCTTAAAGAAGAGGATTTGGAAAGAGTTGGTGCTCCATTGTCCGAGGATGACAAAGCCACATTGGATATTGTATTTAGAAAGGAGCTAAGAACAAAATAGAGGGTTAATACCCTTATGGGAAAGGATCAAGATGAACTTGAAAATATTCGAAAGGAGAGCAATGATAAAGCAGAGGAAATAGCTCAAAAATTAGGGATGTTACCAATGGACAAAGAAGAAGTGAATGTTGATACCACTATCTGGAACCTAATGTAGAGGAATAAGTGCAGACAGATGATGCTCAACATGAGCATGATACAAATGAGGAAGCTACACAAGATAACACTCCTCCAGAAGTGGAGGACATGACAAAGAGAAATGTTGAGGAGGCAATGATTGGAGAAGACATCGCAAAGGAAAATACCAACACTCCTCTAATACAAAAAGATGAAGTCACTCCTTCGTAATCACAGAAAACATTGAAAACATTACAGAGGAAGAAAACTCAAACAAGGTTGATGATGATAAGAATGATAATGCAAAGAATGAAGAAGAAAATATTGATGAGGAAAAATAAGAAGAGCATGAATAGGAAGATGAAGACAAGAAAAAGGATGCATCCAAAGATGCAGAAACAAAAAAAGCAATAGACTGGCATTGCAAAGGACAAGGGAAAGGCTGTGGAAATTGTTAATGCTTATGGTGAATCTTTTGGCTCCTCCAGAGATTCCTTGAAGAATCTTTTGAGCATGTAGCCTAAATTTCAACCTGTTGTATCATCCCAATTGCTACAACTACCGATGCAATAAGTAAATGTTGATTTGGACAAGATCTCTCCCATTCACAAGCTACAACTGGGAGACTTATTTCATGCATTTGCAAGAAAGGAAATAATTGAAACACATCATAAGAGTGGAGAACTAATGGAAGAAGCATTTAAGGCATTGCAAGAGACCATGCACAGATCAAATGTTTACACCACACTCTCTGATATAGAAAACTTGAGACTGCTAATTGATTCATTCAAATTTTATGCATCTATACTAAAGAAAGAAGTAGGGAAAGAAGTGGAGAAAAGGATAAGTGATAAGAGGATGTTGGAGATAATAGAGAAATGTGCAATTGCACATAAAAAAAAAATAGAATTATTAAAAGATGATAAAGGATGTATAGATGAGGCTAAGGCTCTATACCAATATGGAATGAAGTGGCTCAGAGCCACATAGAGCATAAGAAAGGAGATGGAATCTATTGAGTCTCAAATTGATGTTGCCTCAAGTGCCTATGATCTGGCACTCGAGCTCACAAGTGTAATAAGGAATTCCATTGAAGACATGCATAAGTTCTTCCAACTGCAAGCACAAAAAGAACACATTATTTTATAGTTTGGAGAGGTAAGGGGTCTGATCAATCCTAAATTCTTACTCATTTCAAAATCTCTCGTAAGTGTAGACAAAGCTAAGAAGATGAATCCAGTACCTGCTACTCTGAAAGAGGGAGAAGAACTATTATTAGAGTTTGAAATACAAAGTAGGTTGCTTGCAGAGGCTAAAAGAGAATGGGATGACAGAAGGAAAGCTTGGGAATATCACTTGAATAAGTTACAAGCATCAACCACCTCCAGTCGATTTGTCTTTTATTCTTTTATGCATTTTCTACATTTTTGTTTAGATTATTTCTACAATATATATATATATATAATTACATTTGTTAGGGGGAGTTCTGGTGAAAGTTAGACAAGTTTGTACATATGCTCTTTGCTCTTGATGTCAAAGGGGGAGAATATTTTGGAGTATTTTGGGAAAATATTTTGGAGATTTTTGGCATGTTTCCATCAATGACAAAGGGGGAGATTGTTGGAAGATTGGAAAGTTTGTCATTAATGATGCTACTTGGAAACATGAGCATGGATGGTATGGAAGGTACATAACAGTGTGTTACAGTGTTGTCATTGATGTCAACATTGTAAGGAAACATTTTGATCAATACAAAAAAGTTTTAGAGTTGTTAAGGAAAACATTCTTGCAAGATGATTTGGCCCAGAAAGATCAATTGTGTTGAAATTTGACTAAGTGTCAAATCTGCTAGTGTAGTGTAACAGTGTGTCAGTTTTTGGGTCAGCACCACTCCATAAATGAATATATCACTATGTGCTTCTAACATCATTTTACTGGATGTTAGATGTACCTAATTTCAAGACTTCATCATTTTTGGACAAGTATATTGAGATATATAAGTAACAGCATTCATCCTAGCATATTACAATTATTTTCTGTACAAGTGTTTGTGTGGGAGAATTTGCACTTCTCTGCGGATGAGTTTTTGGCCTTGTAATGTTGAAGATAAGTTACCAAATTTTAGTAGAGAATGGATTCTAGATGGTATCAAGTTTTGAAGTCCACATGTCGAGATGTGGATACAAAGATGAAGATTTTTGCTTTTAGGTCTTATGTTGTGTCAACCTAACACATTTGATGTTGTGCGAAGGATAAATATGTATTGTTATCTTATGTGGGATCTATTATAGGTCCATGTTGACCTATCTTAAGATTTTTTTAGTTTTGAATTATGGTGTTTCATGTGGATGAAATGTTTTGAGTTGACAAGTCATATTTTGGGGTATCACATCTAATTAGGCTGGCCTAATTGATGTTATACTTGATGTGGATATATGTGTTAGATTTTTTTCGGTATCTTGAGATGAGGTAAGTAATATGTGATGTGTGTGATGTGAATTTGAGTAGAGAAGTGTGAAGTTAAGTTGTGAATGTTAAGTTAAAGATAAGAATTGTGTGAATGAAGAGTGAGACAAAGTGTTGAATCAGAATCAAATAAAGATTGTTATTAAGCTTCAATGGGACTATATTCATGTATATATTAGATGCAATTGTAATAGTTTAAAAATAGGTTGTGAGCCACCATCTCTCTTCTCTTTTTCTTTTTGGATAGTGAGTCCACTTGGATAGTGAGTCCACCTACAGTGAGCATTTCTATAAATATACTACAACCGGTTATAATATATTGTGAGCTAACCCTCATCGTGGTTTTTCCCATTTTGGGTTTTCCACGTAAAAATATTGGTGTTCATGTTTTATGTGATATTGTGGATGTTAAATGCTTTCTTTCCTTATTGCAGTTGAATATGAAAATTAGTGATTGGAAGTTTAATGTTTGAATGGTTTAAGAGAATATTGATTCACCCCCCTCAGTATTCTGGGTGTTCAACAATATGTAGGCAATACCCTAATTTTTGCAAGCTCTAAAGTTACAATAGCCTCAATCATTTGTTTCTTTTTCTTTGATCTCTTTGTGATTTTTGGGAAATTTTGGTTTTGTAATCAAAATATGTAGTTGATAATGTAATAGAATACTTGAATGGAGTAATTAGAGTGTTGGGGGCCTTCATTTGATGTTGAGGATAATATGTTCTTGTCCTAGTCACATTAATAGGAGGGATACCTACTACAACTAATTCCTTTGAGGTGAAGAACCATGCATAAGATTACTTGCATCTATGATTGTTAGTATTTTGCCTCTTCTCATGGCCTAATTAGTCTATAATACTTATTTCTATTGACCTCTTTTCAATATTGTGTTATTATAGAATGTGCAAACCATCATTACTGCTACCTCTACCATTGCCAACTATAACACTAGATTCTCTATCACCTTCTATTTTGCATTGAATATTTAACTCGTAACTTAAAATTAATAATATAAAGACCCTTATAGTACTATTTAATCTATATTAAATAGTACTACAATTACTTGTATTATGATGGCCCTTGTTAATGTTTTCATCAATTGAAGCTCTAATACCTCACATATCTAGAGGTTTCTAGGTTCTATTAATTATGTTAGCCAAACACCTTGTCATATTGTACCCAAATCACTACCTTCATAACCCATTTTTATGGCTAAAGATACCCCTTTAGTCCATGATTCTTTTAATGTAGTTTTAGTCCCAACAAGTTTATTTGAGTAATATTGATTGGCATTCGATGGGTCTAATTGTTCATCTTAACCCTTATAGGCATCATCAAATTCATAATTTTTATATCATATGGTGATCTATTTGTTGACAGGTAGAAACTAAGGTAGATTATGAGATAGATTTAATATTCAAGGAATAAAATTTTATTTGATCTTTGTGTCAATATGAAGCATAAACTTATGAAAGGCATAAAGGTTATTTATGTAGGTGTTGTAATTAGTGACATAAATATAAATGAAATGTAGCTAATCCAACAAATAAAGTTTAAATTCACTCTTTAGAATTGGTTACAAACTAGTACAAGAACTTTATAGGTTGTTATAAATTTGTAAGCAAGCTATAGGGACTATAAGTTTTTATAGGAACTATATGTAAGTGACAATAGCTATAATAACTATAACATAAATATAAAAATATAAAAATTAAAAGCATAAAATAATTTTCTTGGAAACCAAAATTAAAGCATATAAATAAAAGAACTTGATAATTTATTGCTACAACAATAAATAATCTTAAGCTAAACAAGTAGAATTTTATTCCTACTATTAAGTATTATATTCACACCTCCAATATTAAAACCAAACCACATAATCTTCTTAGGAACTTTTAATAGTCATATAAAATAAAATTACACATAATGGAAAGATCATGAGTACAAATAATATCACTAGTGTTTCTTGAGAGGGGACCTTCTTCTCAATCCACATGGTTTATAGAAGGATTACTCAATGCTTCTCAAAACACAAACTAAGTATATTATAATTTATTTTTAAAAATAATGCATTATCTCCTCTATCTAGGTTGTGTCTTATAGAAATTTTATAATCATCAACCTAAAAAATAAATTCATAGAATAATAATACTTAAGTGGCTCACGGCCTCTATTTGATAAAAAAACAATATTTTATTGTTTATATAATATTTTAACAATAAATATTATTGTCTAGTTATTATAACAATAAAGACACCTTAAGATCATTCATGACTAGATACAAGCCAAAATTATTCAATTTAAAGATAGACCTAATTTATTTTAGCAACAACTTCCTCCTTTGATGTGCTACAAGATATGGTAATTGTTAGAATTGGCTATGGATGCCAAGATCTATGGACCAAATGGAAAGCACAAAAAGAGAGAGAAAATATGATATGACAAGAATAAACTATATTCAATGTCAATGATATGAGATGATTATGATTGATTACAAATGAGAGAGACCCCTTGGTTATATAGCCAAGGTGAGAACATAGAAGGGCATAAGATTATGACAAGTGTCATAATCTTATGACATGAGACAACTATGAAAAGCTATCACTCCACCTAAGGTGGAGAGATAATCACATGATGTGTCCACAAAAGGTGGAAGTGATTAAGTAATGACATGTCAAGTCCACCAAAAGTGGAAATTCTCCAACTACCTCCTATGTAGTCCCTAAGTAAACTTAACTAAGGTGTAATTATGACCTAGGACAAGGTACAAGACTTTTAATTACACCAACACCCCCCCTTAAGTGCAACTTAGGGAGTGGTAGATTATTATGCAAATGACACAAAGATGCAAAGATGGGTCTCGGCTACTAGGCCATGTTAGGTACCCATGTACATATGCAATGCAATCTCTCACAAACAGAGAAAAGGGGAAAACCCAATGGGACAAAACTCCTCCCCAAAAGAGAGATGAAATACAAAATAGAAATACTCTCAATGAAAAATGAGAAGGTAAAAACCCCATGTGAGGAAAAATACCCCCCCATACGAGAGAAGTAGAAGAGAAACAAGATAGCCCCCCCTCAATGTTGAGTCTCCTAAAATGATGGTAGAAGCTCGACATTGAATGCTGAAGATGATCCAATCTCGTCGAACAACGTTCCTCCCCTTAGGAAGAAACAAAACCATGGATGTATGTAGGATTTCAAGAAGATGGATGGTGTATGATGATGTCTCTAAAGCATGCTCAAGTGTCTCCATGTCGATACTGAAAGCTGACACACTCCAAATAGGCGTTCTAGGCCACATTGCTGAAGAGGACAATCCAACATCAAGTAGAGATGAATGTAGAACATGATCCAAAGACAAAATATCCCCTCTAAAGACAAAGAAGCCTCCTCCAAATGTTTTCCAAAAGAATCCACACTCACACCAATCTGTGAAGAATGATCATGTAAAGAATGAACAAGAGGGTCAAGGTGTTCCCTCACAACAACTGAAGAAGGTTCATCTTCATCAAAGAGAAGATGAATGCTATCAATGGTGTCCTCCAAATGTGCAAGATGAGACTCCACAAACAAGTCTGAAATACCTGTCAAGAAGTCATCCAAAGTAGCCCTATCTGGAAGACAATCAAGATCCTGCTATACTGAATCACTAGGAGCCAAAACTATATCAACACAAGCATCATCAAGTACAACGGTAGATGGAGGAGATGAAATGCATGACTCAAGTACTAGATCTAATGTGAGTATTCCCAAGTTCAAGAAGCCAAATGTCTCCTCTGAATCATGGTGTATGTGATCAACAGTCGAAGGAACAATGTCACCATCAGAAGAAAACTATGCAAAGGTGTATAACCGAGATGAATGATCAACCACCCCAGTAGCAATGATCTCTTGAGTCTCCAAGTCTTGAATGATGACCGAATCAGGAGTGAACTCCATAGTTCTCCCATCTCCACCATGTGTAATCTGATAAATGGAAAGAAGATTGTTTGTCAAATGAGGAACACACAAGACATCCTAAAAAGTGTTGTCCCTAATGCTAATAGATCCCTTCCCTATTACACTCATGTATGTATTGCTTCCCATCAAGATAGGAGACATAGAACAAGGTTGAAATGAAGAGAAGATTGTCTGCAAAGATGCCATATGATGAGATGCTCCTGAATCTAGAAGCCATCTCCCTGATCCTGGACCTGAAAGAGCACAAAAAGCTTGTCCTTTATATCATGATGTAGATGCTTGACCTTTGTCCTTTTTAGACTGTTTTGAAGTAGGAGAAGAAGATTCAGACATTCTAGAAGGAAAATCAATCTGATTCCTTTTGAGAATATGTTTCAACTCATCAATGTCCTTCTTATAACAATAGTGTTCTTCATGTCCATCCTTCTTGTAATATGCACAAAAAGGCCTCTCCTTAGATTTTTCTCCATTTGAAGATGAGGATTCTGATTCTTTATGTGGCTTGTTCTTTTTCTTCTTTTGCTTCTTATCAAGATTCCCTGATTCTTTTTGTACCTTAGACTCATTTGCCACCAATGCTTGTGGCTTGGAAGACTTGATTAGACCCATGTTCATTAACTTAGCTTCCTCTTGGATTAGGAGTTTTGCAAAGTCATCAAACTTAGGATCAATATATGATGCTCCCATAGAAAGTCGATGGGTATGAAAGCCAGAAACAAACACTGAATACTCAGGACCAAGCCTGGATAACACATTTAGAATCAATTGTAAATCCTCTTTTTCAATACTGCATTCTTTCAATTGTGTTCTTAGTTGCTTGATTTTGGAGATGTAGTCTTGGATGTGGTCAAAACATTTAGGATCAAGATTCATCAAATCATTATCAATCTGATAGCCTCTAATCTTATTTGTTTTACCATACAATTTTTCAAAAGTCTCCCATGCTTCTTTAGGTGTATTGCATAATTCAATATGAAATTGCAAATCAAATGAGACTAGTGAACATATGCATCCAAGTGTTTTCTGACAATCAATCTCCCACTTTGCCAATTCTTTAGCATCAGTAGGTTTTTGAATTGTGTCCTTTAGATGACCTATTAGACCTTTCATCATGAGATAGTTCCATACTAATTTTCTCCATGTAGCATAATTATGTGGATTTAGGGGTTCAATTTGAGATTTCCCCATTGCAAGAACACAAATCAAGCAAAAGAATGCAAGCAATCACTGCAAGATTACCCCCCCCCCCAAGCAATATTTGATTTGGCACTTTATATTTAGTGCATTTACAATTGCTAGATGCCAAAAAACAGCAAGCTAGACTTGATCTTAGTGCTTACAAATGCCAAAATAGGCCACAGTATCAAGTACAATTTTTGGTACAAAATGAGATCAATTTGATCATACCACTGAAAAGTAAACAAAAAATCATGCACTTTCAAAAAAAATTGCACTCAAAAATTGTTACCGTAGGAGCAAGATATGAGCTCTCAAAGTTCCCAAAATGAGGACAAAGCAGCAACATCTGTGAGAATCTGAAATTTATGAAAAAACCAAGCACCAAAACCAAAAACTAATTGCACCACTATGTAGAGCATGAAAAATTAGCCCAAATCAAAAAAAAGTTGCTCGAAAAAAGGAGCCAAAATGACTGAGTTATTGAGCTTCAAAGTTCGCCTATCAAAACTAAAATGCAAACAGAGAGTGGGGGGAAAAAATTTTGAATCTGCTGATGTCAACAAAACATGTGATTAAATTTGACGTCCTGCGCCCGTCAAAGAAGAATATACCCGATCGATGGAATATTTGCTTTTCTGCAGCTTAAAATTGACGGCTTTTGGTTTTCGGAATCCCAACAGAATCTTCGTTGGAATCTCAGAATCTACGACAGTTCGCCGGTTGAGAGCTTGCCATTTTTATTTTTTTTAACTGGCCGCCGGGAATTTTTGAGTGGGAGCCGCGGATTGTGGGGCCCGCGTGGGCTACTGGGGGCGAATAGGAGTCCGCCAAGTGGCGAGAGCCAAGAGGGTACCACGCGAGGTACGAGGTACCCTGTACCAGTCTGTAGTACTCTTTACAAAGTACGCATAAATTCTTATCTATATTTTTTTTAATTTTTAATAAGAACTTTTCAGAAAAATCAATTGAGATTTTTTTCAACTTTTTCTAAAAAAATTTCAAAACTCTTTAGACGGAATAAAAAAAATATTTTATTTTCAAAATCGTACCGACTGGTAATGATGGCGACTTGGGGTCGTACAACTCTTTGTGCAAAAACAATTTGCCTCACCGGACAACTGCTCCAAAATGGACGAATTGACAGTCGATCTTAGGGTTTTTGGCCCTTCTGGATGCGATGGCAGGGTCGGATTTGACCCAAAATGCTCCAAAATTGCAGCTACCTTCTAGATCTGGCAACCACACTTCAGCTTCAAACCCTCATAGATTTGGCATCCTTAATAGAATTAAAGATTAGAAAGTGTTTATTCCCTATTTTGATTTTCATCTTGATTTCCAGCTGAAGCTCTCACCTCCAGTTTTCGCTGGAGTTTTTGCGCCTTTCACATATTTTGTTCTCGGTTTGTGCATGCTCGCTCGTGTGCAAGGTTGATAAACCAGTGTTTTCTTGTCTGAGGCGGTCCATTTTAGTAAGTTTTACTTACACTTTTGTTTGATTCTTCTCAAATGAGTTCATTTTCTTTGTGAATGGCAATAAATTAGAGTTACTAGTGTGCTTCATGTTTCAAATAAATTAATTGTTAACAGATTTCCACGCTTGGAAATCATGCTCCATGTTTTTCATTCTATGATTTTACATTGCTTTTATTGGGGGTCATGTCCATGTGGATGAAGAGGTAACAATGAAGACCAGGTTGTCTTGAAAATTTAATCAAGTGAAAACTTATATATATATATATATATATATATATATTGTTAA